>CAKAOH010030277.1:0-69869 GCA_916701665.1 Sebastiscus tertius | reverse complement strand
TGTTTTTGTTTTTATTTTGTTCTTTTTTTATTTTTATTTATTATTGAATTGACGCGTTGGCATTATTGTTCACCAGACAGTCATGAGCAATAAAGCAAATTTAATTGAAATTAATTGAAAACATATAGTTTCCCTTTCTTATAACTTATAGATTTCATTGTATGTAAATACTACTTGTTTCTGACTGTCCACTTGTTGGTATGATCATTATTTTTATTTATTTATTTTTTGGTATTCTTAATGTTTGAAATACATTTTTAAAATGAAAAAAAAAAAAGAAAAATTAATTGTCTTTATATAAAGTTAGCTATAGTTTCACTTTCGTATAGCTTACGTGTTATAGTACTAGTTCACGCCCACGTCTGTTTTGGACAACAGTGCCGTCCGTACTCGTATAGTCTGTAATATGAAATGTAGATGTTTGACATTAACTTGTTTAGACTAGTTAGATAGAAGAGTTACCTATAATCAGCTAAGGTTAATAGTATCATAGTAAACTCGCTCTCTGGTCCAGACTGACAGAATGAGGTTGGTTACCTGTCAGGTTTTCCACAACGATCATCTTGTTGGTGACGGTGTCACACAGAGACAGTAAGTCACCTTTTGACATTGACTCCAGTATCTTTGCACATCCCGCGCGCTCTACTTTTGACAGTCCAGGCATCTTGAACACCGCAAAACAAAAATATTAAGCTCCTCTGCTCTTTGCTTTGCGTCCATTTATGTCCTACTAGAAATGTGTCCGTGTAGAAACATGTATTAGTGGAGAAAAGAAACGTTCCCACAAGGACACGGTTGCTACGGTGGGACATATGGGTAGGACCAAGAAGATGCATTTAATGTTATAGGAATCTTTGGCGTCCTAGGTTTAATTATACACACGAACAACTTTAACTACTCAGTTCTAACTCGATACTGTCTTTTTTTTACCTATATGACATTAAATGTGTGTTATCAATACATCATTTGTAATGGAACAAGCTGCAAACGTTTATTGCCACCTTTTAAGCCAACAGAGAGTCAATTCAATTCAATTCAATTCAATTTGCTTTATTGGCATGACTGTCAGGTGAACAACATTGCCAAAGCGTCAATTCAATAATAAATAAAAAATAAAAAAATAACAAAATAAAAATAAAAAATATATATATACATATATAAAATTCATTAAGCAAATTACAATATATAGATATTTAAAAAGAACATGCATGTAAATGGAAGAAAACAACAAAGAAGTAATTAATGTTTGTTGTCTGAATAAAACAAACAAACAAACAAATAAAAAACAATTAATAACAATATATTGCAATATCAAAGGATAAATGTAAAAAAAACCAACAACAACAAAAAACAACACCATGAAGTAGAGGAATAAATAAAAGGCAGAGTGTTAGTTACATCTATTATGTGTCAAAAAACAAGATGCATCAGGTAACACAGTGAAAAAAAAGAGCTAAACAAAGTGTAATAAAATATGAACCATTTAAATAGAAGGAAGTACAAAAATAGGATCAGTATAGTTCCTATTATTATTATTATAGGAACTGTATAGGAACTATTCCTATTAATATTAAACTATATAGGAACTATTCCTATTATTATTATTGTTATCATTATTATTATTATTATTATTATTATTATTATTATTATTATTATTATTGTTATATTATTACGATAATACGATAATACTTTATTGTCAGACAGGTCTGAAATTTGTTTTGCATCACAGCAGCTCCATTTGCATTTTTGGCTTTCTCAAGGGGTTGACCTACAATCTTTGAGCAGATCTTCATTTGGTGGAGCAGTTTTGACTTTAGAGTAGTGAATAAACTCTTGTACCATGTAATATAACAATACTGTAGAATACTCATAATAACAGAAGTAAGATACAAAAGAAGAATTTGTTTACTAGCCCCAAAAGACCTGAGGCGACGGAGAAAATAAATTCTTTGTTTTGTCTTTTTACAGACAATTATTATAATTATTACTATTATTATTATTATTATTATTATTATTATTATAAGAAGTAGACAAAGGCTCATAATATCTTTCCAAGTTGTAACTATTGGCAGAGGTCCAGGGCTGACACTAAGGCAACACACAAACATCATCATAAATACACTGTGTCACACCTTCTGCTTGTGTCTTAAACTGGATAAACTGGTATTGCCAACTGACAGGATTTAAAGTCATTCCTTTATCAGAATCAGAATCAGAATCAAGTTTATTGGTGTGTGAAGAGGTATACACTAGGAATATGCTTTTGTATTGTTGGTGCGAATAAGCAGTATAATAACAAGAATAGATAAAAACGTTAGAATAAAATAAGAATAAAAAAAATGAATACATAATTCTGTATGTTTGTATTGGCCATATTAAAAAGGAATACAAATTGCATCCAGGACTAAAAGGCAGAAGGGAGTTTCGCAGGGGGAAACAATCTCCTGTCATGTCTTTGTAATGGTAATTGAGATTATAGGTGTTGATGATTTATAAAGAATGCGCGTTTACGAGGAGTGCCTGAAGGCATCATAAGACAAGATAGCTAGCTAGCTTGACTAAAGCAGCTCATATGATGAAGTCCTGCAGTCAGAGCAGCCTGGTAATCTACCTGCAAGATAAGAGACCTCTGAGCTGTGTACACAACATTATGTATTAACTAATATGTTTTAATTAACAGGACTAAAGGGAGCAGCTGTGCGATTTAAAACTGTACTGTCGAAATAAACAAGAGGAGTCAACCACTGGAAGGTAACCCTTATTATTTACTACTATAACATGAGCTTGTTAACACCATGCAGCTTGTTTACTGTTAAATAGGGTCACTCATATGTCACTAAACGAGTTGTGTAATTAGTGATAGCTATGTTGTTGTGCAGTTATTGAAACAAGCAGATGTAACCCCATAACAACATTACCATCACATATAACTTGACTTACAGGGGGATGTGTTAATAGAGTTGCATGAGGAAAACAGCACTAAACCAATGCTAAAATTAGGAAAATACACTGCTCAGGAAATGTGAATTGCAAGGCTAAATTACTGAGACCAGCAACTTTTTTTTTTCAGACACTGAAAGGTAATATTATAAGGTATTATTTGCTAATATAACATTAGCTTGTTAACACCATTTAGCTTGTATTTATTTTTATTTAACCTTTATTTAACCAGGTTAGTCCCATTGAGATTAAGAACCTCTTTTCCAAGGGAGACCTGGCCAAGACTGTCAGCAGCAAGAACACAAAGTTGCAGACACAAATAGAGATAAAATACAATTCACAAACACTAAAAGCACTAAAATTTGCAATAAAAGAGAACTATCTAAAGACAAATGGAGGGGACAAAAAGGAACTTTTCTGGGAGTCAGCTGTACAACAAGGGGGCTAAAAACATTGGCATGCCACAGAGTCTGCAAATTCCAGGCTGAGGGTGCAGAATATGTAAAAGCCCTTTCCCCAATTTTTGTCCGAGCTTTTGGGACAGAGAGCACAAAGAGGTCCTGTGAGCGCAGTGAATACTGTCCACAGTTCTTTTGCATAATAAAAACACTCAAGTATTGTGGGAGCAGACCCAGAATTACATATGACTGTGGCAACAACTGCTCCTTGGTTAAGCTGCTTGTGGAAAATAAACCCTTCGATCAATACACGGCAAAATCTTAATAAATGGTAGACGCAGGACGAGGTGCATCTCTAAAGGGTGTTTAGCTCCCCAAGCTTCACTCCAGTAGGCACTAAATGAGTTGGCAGCACAGCATGAGCACTGATAAAAGCTGAATCAATAGGCTACTGGCCACAGACCAAGACCTGATGCGCCGGACAGAGTTGCATATATAGAGTGAAGAGAAAGAGTTAAAGGGACTGTATGTAGGTTTTTTTATTGCTAATGTGTGAATTGGTTGTAACCCTAACCCTAAAAAATGAGACCTTCCGCAACTTTCTGGGTTTCCTCTATTAGCCTGTATAGACTGCTTTTCATGTGAAGAATGTGGGCTCAACATCGACCGGGCCTTCGATTCACGGTAGGGACCTTTGTTTAGTTTTGGGTTTCAAAACAATCCCAGAGCTGGACAAATTCCTATTGGACAGGTTAGCTATAACATTACTGCCAAGCATGTGAAATATATAATGATATTGTGGTTTTAGCTGGCTAATGTTGCTAACATTAATCAACATGATGCCTGTCGATTGTGTTCAGTCTTGTGTGTGTGGCCTCACTGTACTGACTGATCTTTGTAGTGCGAGCATAAGCGCGAGCACAAGCGCGAGCAGCAGGACACTGAAAGGTCACAGGTAACACTGTTAACAAGCAATTTCAGATTTTTACATAGAACCCCTTTAAATGTTGGCTAAGAAGTTTGCTGTTAGTTGTCTTTGAATGGGTAGAGCATTTGTGCAAATCCCTAGTTTTTTTTTCTTTCAATAATCCATATTTTTCAAATAATGTTGAAAACACCAAAAAATGCTGTCTAATGGCCTACAGTAAATGTTTGAAACTAATTCGTAATAAACTATGATTTCAGAAGTAATACGCGATGACAAAGCCATTTGGTCTTGGTCCTGACTCTCAACTCAACATGGATAATAAGTAGGCCTATATTGCACTGTCTTGGTGACTCAGCAGAGGTGCACTTAATTGCGCAGAGTAGACATTAACAACACGCGAGTCACTGAAACAAGCTGATGAAGCAGTCCACGTTTTCCCATGCTCCACTGCATCTGCAAGTAATCTGGCAGCCCCTTCAGCTGTGTGTGTGGCAGCCTGCGTTGCATCTGCTTCACAGCAGGTGAAAAAGCAAAGAAGTTCCAACACCCGCCACCCCAATTTTAGAAAAACACTCTTCTGGGTAGGGTTGGCAAGGGGGCAATTGCTTCCTTAATGAAAACAAGTTTGGAACATTGACTGAAAAGTGCTCTGAACCCTTACACGTGGTTTAAAGATGTGCATCTGTTAATAAAAACCTTATAGCTGAAAAGCAGCTAAGCAGATGAACCCACCCTCCACCAAAAACCACTGCATTCATTTATACGTAGTTACTTTGATACATATTGAGATGTAGTTTTATTTCCTGTTGCTGAATTTCATTCATCCATTGAACATAATGCACTGAATGTTCTACTCAGCACAGGCTGTTTAAAGGTTGTTTCTCAATCTTATGTCTCTCTCTAGTGGTCAAATGGCTCCATTACTTCAAGACACACACATTTAAATGTTGCCAGACGAGGGCATCTTTTTGATGCATGTGAGGCAAATATTTGGAAAAGGATATTCAATATTTTCTACCTTCCTTTGTTTGATTAATTATTGTGGGATGCCAGTTTTATTGTAATAGAAACAACAAAGAAATACAACCAAATAAAAAACAGCTTTAAGGGCAACAGGGACTTTTTGCTAGGTATCAGCATTACTATTCTCTTTTTCTCAAAAACCAGGCTGACAGATTTTAGTTTATTCGACCTTGCAAACATTTTTTTTTTCACAGATTGATAATAATATATGTCATGTATAGATTAATCTCTTGAGTATAAGATTAAATATACAATTACTGTGCCATCAACTAACACTACACCACGGTAATCTGTCCCAGGATTAAATGCATCACTGTTATTAAGTTTTATATATCCAGCCATATGTCCAGTGAAAATGTATGCATTTTTAAACAAACAGCTTTGCATAGAAGTCCTGTAGGTTTTAAAGAAAAAAAAGAATTTAGAAAATATTAAGGAAAATATTATTACTCAAGGAGTCTTCCTGATGGCTGATTCAAGTACATATAGTTAAACAGCTGGTTTGATTGATTTAAAAAACATGAAATAAATGGTTAGGGCTTGGCAATATGGCCAACATTTTCTATCCCGATATAGATCATTTCATAACAATATCACAACATTGCATGTTTTCTGGTAATTCAATAAATAAATAGTCTATATTAAATAACGACATGGTAAAGCATATTTTTGTATACTCCCGTGTGAATTATTAAATACTTGACAAATAACAAGTACCGAGTATTTTGTTATTTAATTCGTGCAAAATTAACATTTCAAGTGAAATTATAGAGAATGTTGTGGCGAACATTGTATAGTATGTAAAAAACACAGCTTTAATGAGAACAACGTTTTTTTGTTCATACTTAAATTAAGATACAATGCATAATATAATGTATAATCTATTTGTATCTGCTGATCGTTTTGGTTATAGCCCACAGATGTACTGAATGGTCAATGTAAGATTCCGTCTCTGTCTCTTTTAAACGTTCAAGATGGGGTAAAATTATGATGAACATGATACATTTAATTGAGGAAACAAATGATTATATATACAGTATATGCAGGTTTTTCATATAACTCCCCATAAACTTTCACCTATACTTGCACTGTAGTACAATTCTTTGTTCAGACAAAAACACTTGGATGTTCTATTTAGCACATGCATAGAACACAACATATAGCAACAATGAGCAGGGGCGATTTAACGACAGTGCTCGCCCGCCTTAAGCAGTGCATCTACCTAATGATGTTTAGCATTATGACAAAGCGTTTGACCATCTGACCTCCTGTCTATACATCTGTCAGTCTATTCCTTTGTGATGTGAATGGCAGGTGGCCGGCCTATCTTTCACAGTACCACCAGGCCTTCATATTTTTTTCAAAGCTCTAATGAATGGGACAACGGGATTTGTAAGGATCTCTTGCACACAAAAGAAAAGATGTCCTTTCATAGAAAACACATTTGGAGTTATAGGGGTTTATGTAGTCATATTGAAAAGTTGCTTGTCATATGGAAACACATGTACAGTGCTTTCCATAAGTATTTGGATAGTGACATTATTGTGATCTTTTTTGGCTATACTCCAGCACGGTTGATGTATCGTAAACAATAGTCACTACATACAAAACAACAATAATCGTCTCATAAAATGAGGCATTATTATACCCAACAGTATATGAAATATTTGAAATTATCCCCACCTCAACCAACACCAACATTAATATATGTCTTTCATGTTAATGCATCAATAATAATAATAATCCAATAATATAAAATGTATTATGATATGATATTCTGAAATATATATATATACTTTTACTTAAGAAACTTGTAACATTGTATTTTGCAGTGGGCTACTGCTACTTTACTTAAGTAGGACTTGTCACTGTCAATATTAATCCTACTCATGCAATATATAGACATCTTTACATGTACATACTGTGCATTATCATCGAGTCCATGTACCATATATACATTGAGTATTTATTTATTTGCACTATTTGTATTGTTTACAACTTACAGAACACTTGACTTGCATATAGACATATTTTATTGTTGGTGCTTTTTACATATATTTATATAATATTTATATATACACCTATTTTTTCACTGCTTATGTACATAATAGTCCTGTCTGTCTTTGTTGTCCTTGTCCCTTTTATTTCAATTTCTGTGTAAGTACATTGAGAGAGAGAGATGCATGAAACCGGAGTCAAGTTACTTGTGTACTGTATATGTACTTGGCAAATAAATCTGATTCTGATTCTGATCTGGTAACTTCTTCCACCACTGCCAAAAACCTGTGATTGATACAATTAACATCAAATATAACAGAATACAAAGAATGTAAAGGATAAGTGGAGATTTAGAAAACATTTCACATATACTTGATTCATTTATGTCTATTTTCTATTTTGCCATTAAAAATATATATCTTTAATTTTCATTTGTGTAAATATTTAGGGTTTCTGGGATGTGCTCAGGTTAACGCAGTGGGTGTTGAAAAGTTAAAAATGTTAAAGAATGTGTTTATATTACTATTAAATAAATTAAATCAAGCAAAACAGTACAAATAAAACACTTTATGAACACACACACACACACTCACGCAACTGAACACGCTACAACCCCCACTGACTTGCCATCCTCACCCCCGGTTCAATCAGCCACATATATGCATGTTTCAACTCCCCAAAGACAGTGGACAGTTGGGGTGGCCTGCTGATTAATTTCAACCTCCCCCCTCTGCCTCCTCCTGCCATCCTCCAACCATCTCTGCATCCCTCCATCCATCCCTCCCCTTCCTACTCTGCAAAGGGCAACAGCTCCAGAGGTCTACCATATGGGCCAGTGTCTGAGCGCCTGACTGCCTGCCTCCCTGCAGCTTGCATGTGTGTGTGTGTGTGTGTGTGTGTGTGTGATTCAAGCCTGCTCTGACTGTTAGCCTGCCCCACCTGTTCCTCTGTAACAACAGACCAGACCTCTCCACTACAGGACAGGCTGGCGGATAGATAGATGAGATGAGCTGATCACAGACAAAAAGATAAATAGATTGAGAGGAAGCAGAGGAGAGATATGCAGATGTGATAGTAGGGTTTTAAAATAAATTCCCATCAAAAGCATCAGTCAGATGAGTGACGAGCGGCTGCAAATCATATTATTGATAAGCACCTGCCAAGCCATTAAGCAAAAGTCGCCGGAAATGTGATTCAAAAATGAGGAATAGATCGGGGTCAGAAGACAGAAAACGCAGATGGATTAGATGACACAAAACAGATGAGCAGACAATAATAGATTAAAAAAAATATGGAGTAATTTATTCACAAAATATGAATGACAGATTGTGCAGCGAACAGACTGCGGTATAGACGCTGCTCCCTAAACACCCGAGGACACGGGATAATAATGAAAGAGAACTTGGGGGTGATAATGAGAGGTCAAACAGAAGAATAAGTCTCAGGCTTGTACACCTGTGG
The DNA here is from genome assembly GCA_916701665.1 of Sebastiscus tertius. Taxonomy (NCBI): domain Eukaryota; kingdom Metazoa; phylum Chordata; class Actinopteri; order Perciformes; family Sebastidae; genus Sebastiscus; species Sebastiscus tertius. The sequence goes on along the minus strand of CAKAOH010030277.1, from coordinate 61,121 downwards.
CCCACCTTCTGCCATCTAAAACCGCCCAGCGACCTTTTTTTCTTTTTTTTAACCCCCACCACGTTCGGTTACTCTCATTATAACCTACTGAATAATGTAAAGGTATATATGCATGAGGGATCCAAGCGAAGGAGAGGAGACAGGATCTACATAATAGGGCTATCTCTCTCTCCATCTGGTCATGTGTTTATAATCTTCCCCCTCCTCCTTCTTAATGCTGATCTATCTGTTTGTCTGACAGCCTCATCAAACCCCACCAAAACAATTTCGATAATAATATCACGCTCTAACTACGGTCTGCACAATCGGTCTTATTCTGAATACTGTGAGCTGTGAGAATGCATGTGTTTGTGCCTATCTGAGCATTTGCAGTGTCCGTTTTTGTATGAGCTGACGCAGGCACTTTGAAGCCTCGGGAGAATTAACCAGGCGTCTGCCACCTGACCCCATTGACTCCGATCGTCCTGGGCTCAGCTGATACGCGTGCCGCGTGGCCCTGACATGAGGAGGACAAAAAAAGCAGGAGGGGTAGGAGGAGGATGAGGACAGAAGGACCAGCAGGCAATGAATGATTATGATGACTAGGGCCATCTTGCTGGCCTCAACCCCCTCCCACCCCCCAGCAGAAACCCTGGCCTTGGCCCTGGCTCCCACATGGACTAGTGATCTGGCTCGGGTCGGCGTGGGTGAAGTGTCACCACCAGGCAGGGTCTGGTCTGTCAGCTGTTGGGGATGACAGAAGGAGAGGAGGGGGAGAGCAAGAGCAGAACAGAGATGTACGTAATAGAGGGTGCAATAGGTGAGGAGAGATAAATCATGAAAAGATAGTTGCTGAGGAGAGTGTAATCATGAAAAGCCAACAGACGGAATAAGAAAGAAAGGCACATGGGGACAGAAAAGATAATATTGGATGGAGCAGACTGAAACAATGGATAAAAGGGAACAGGTTTTGTGGAGGTGTCATATCTGCCAGGCCTTATGCAACCTACAGAGCTCACGCAGATGGCACGACTGCTGAGAAAGTAGGGTAAACAGTCCCAGCTAATGACTTGCCCCCTCTTGACTCAGTACAGTGAAAGTGAAAGAGCAAAATAATTGGGGAAAATATTCCCTCGCGGGGATTAAGAATCTGTCAGGTCAACCGCTGTACAGCGGAGAGGGTAAGTGGTTGCAGAGGGTAAATGTGTGGGCTCATGTATTCATGGCATCTTTTCACAGTGTTGTTGGCACCGTCGGATCACTCCAAGGCAGCGATTACCTCAGCAAGCTGAGCAGAGAGGAGGGGGAGCCAGTTCCTCTTGAGGCTGAGGAGTCCTGCAGGCTCTCCACAGCATGAACAACACAGTGATTGTATACAGAAAAGAAAAACACAGGAGGGGTTCATGATGACTTTGCTCACAAGGAGAAGTACATGTTCCTGATTTCCTATGTTTTCTTAGTCTTTTAGTCTTTTTTAAGCTCTGTTTTTCAGTCTTCGCTAACCCCTGAGGGAAATATCTGTCACTTTAGCTGCTAGATGCTCTCACTAACTTCTGGTGTTAGGTGCAGTGAGCAACCTCGGGGTCTAAAAAGTGAAGCCAATGCTGAAGTGCCTTAAACCTGCATTCTTTCTAATAGCCAGCAGGGGGCGACTCCTCTGGTTGCAAAAAGAAGTCTGATTGTAAAGAAGTCTATGAGAACATGACCCTACTTCTCAGTTAATTTTTTACCTCAGTAAACATTGTAAACATGAGTTCATGATCTCAATTGCTAGTTTCAAGTCTTCTTCAATACAGCATGATGTTAATTTAGTAAATTATGGTTCCATTCAGACCATAAAGCATGGCTACCTTGTGATTGACAGGTCACTACCATGGCATTGTCCAGTTGTCTGTGTCTTCTTCTTCAACTTTAATCCTTTCACAGTGTGTTTTCAGTTTATAAAAGTTAATTGTAGCATTTTGGTCACCTAAAAATGTCCCACCCTCTCATGTCATATTGGGGTGCAAAAAAATGAAAACCAAGTTGGCGACGGGCAAAATTCCGAACTTGCGGCTTCAAAATAGCAGTCCACAAACCAATGGGTGATGACTACGTCCACTTATCATATACAGTCTATGGTTAGGTGATGGGCAGCTATCTTACAATGGGTTATAGCTGCTTTAATTTGTCCTTATGAAGAAGTATACTGTCACCCAGTGACTTTCCATATCGCCTGCGCGGGACATCTTCCATTATCTTGGCAGCAAATTTGAATTGAAATGGTTAACTGCTTCGTTTGCATGGTGAGAATTCTCAACTCAGTAGGCTATAGCTACGTTCAGACAGACAGTCACTCAGTCAGCCAGTAGGTCAGGTCAGCTGATTTGCTGTGTAACAGTCCTGCTGCTGTGATTAAAGGAGCTGTGACAAAGATGCTGAAAGGCGATGAAGGGGGGGGGCAACGGCCAGCTGTCACACAGAGGGACCATAATGGCCGCGGCAAATCCTACCACCGTCTGAGCCTGTTTCTTCTTTGACTTCAGCCTCCTGCTAACTGACTAGTCATCTCTTTGTTAACCTGTCACTGAGCTTGTTGACAAGATGAGTTAGACGGGACATTGTTGTGACAATCAAAGGTTTTAGTCTGGATTGATTCATTGTATGAGTAATTCACTGAATGCATACTACACATGTAGATTCAAATTACACCGATTGATGATTTACATGTTGTAATAATAATAAAAACAAATCATGCCATGATACAGAAATTGGTTATTTGATATAAGAAATGGGTCTGCAATGGAGACTTGCGGTGGTACATGCAAGCACAGAAGTCATTTAAAAGTCACATCTATACACTGTCCAATCATGTACGACCACGATGTAACTCAAAACCAAGCAACCCATATAAATAGCGTTCATTCTTTATGCATACACACCAGCTGATGCTTTGCTGTGTGCTTCCCTGCTTCTACAGCCTTCTCTTGCATTAAATATGTGTGATTTCAGCATGTTTTCCATTCAATAAAAATTGTGTTCATTTTACTGTTTTTGTATCCCAAGCTCTTGGAGACAGGCTGTTCCAATTACTTGCACAGATTTGTTCCAGGAATGCAAGTGGAGCCACAACAGCAAGATAAAAATGGAATAAATGGTTAAAAACCTTAATAAAGAAAAGTGCCGCTTAAGATTAAGCTGTCATTACGGTTCATTCAGGGTGTCACAGTAACATTACCTTCTTCACTTTGTTGTGTCTTGTGTTGTCAGGCAGGTGCAGGCAGTAAATGTACTGACTATGTGGGTGGTTGATCTGTGGAACTACAGAGTCTCCTCTCTTCATTAAGACAGTAGCTTATAGTGTCAATGGCAACATTGTTATAATGTTGGTAACACTGAGTTTACTTCATTTTTATCCGAAACAAACTGTAATGTTTTTCTTTTATCAGTACTTCTGGTAAATCCCCAAAGCTCATCTGTGGATTGTATATTCCCACTATACCGTCTAGTCATTAACGAATCAAAACGTATTTTTCTGATGCATTTTATTACAGGCTGCAATGATTAATCAATTAGTTGTCAACTATTAAATTAATCGCCAACTATTTTCATAATCGATTAATCAGTTTTAGTAATTTTCTAAGAAAAAAAAAGCTTCTTAAATGTGAATATTTTCTGGTTTCTTTAATCCTCTATGACATTAAACTGAATATCTTTGGGTTGTGGACAAAACAAGGCATTTGTCAACTTGGGCTTTGGGAAACACTGATCGACATTTTTCACCATTTTCTGACATTTTATACAGAAAAACAACTAATCGATGAATCGAGAAAAAAAATGAAATAATATGAAAATAATAGTTACTTGCAGCCCTACATTGTATCATGCTTTGCATTTCAATTAATGCACTACGCTTGCTTGTAAAATGTGTAATAAATATTGCAAGATTTTAATGCAAAGATGAGCTCAATACTCAAAACCAGTTCCTTTTCATCTGACAAAAGAAACTAACCAATATTTGAATTTCAAGAGTTAACAGTTGTTGATTCATTTATTGCTAATCAAATAAAATTTCAGGATGTGAAACTGTGTTTTTTAAGTACTTAAACTATCGGTCAAGAACAGATTATTGTAAATAAATAAATAAATTTAAAGCAGGGATCTGATCATGTGCCGTTGGAAACATCATATATTTTCTTCTTCTTTCATTGATTGTGAAAAACAGCACAGTCAGCAGCACGTCACTCGCTCCCAACACTGACACAGCAAGTGGTGACTCTTAGCTTCTGTGTCCCTCAAACTGTAGCAGCACCCCCCTGATCCTGTGCTGCACATCAAAACAATTAGTGGCCCCCTGGCCCCTAGCTTTACACACAAGAAAGGGAGGGGGGATGGGGGTGGGGGAGGGGGGGGACCTGTGTTCTCCTCACACACACAGAGGAGCTGATGGCTCCTTGGCTCTTCCTGTAGCAGGAGCAGTAGGTAATGACTCCTGCCTGCCTGCCACGGTGGACCTTAATTTGTTATTGTAGCAGAGCAGCTGTGCAGCATGCTGCAGAGAGCAGGTGGCAGCCTGGCAGGAGTGGAGGATGGAGGGGATGGATGGATGGAGGAGGGGGGGCTGGAGGACAGGAGCGTGTGGCATATGTGGGTGGCTGTAGGGGGGTGGAAAGATGATGGTGGATGTTTATGTGTGTGTTGGGGGGGGTGGTATAGCTCACAATCTTCTCAGCCAGGAAAGCAAATATTATGATTGTAAAAAGAAGAAGAAGAACGCGTGAGAATCTGGATGGAGTCCAGAAATATTCAACTTTTACGCATGGCAACATTTCAAATTATAATCCCATCCCTTTAGGGCCACACATAGGGGCTTTTTCAACGGGTAACACAGCTGACAGAGATTTCTCGGACACACACAAAGTGGATGATTTAATGTACATGAATAAGCCAAATAGTTTTTTTTAAAACACCTTTCTCATATTTTAATGATTATTTTGAACAAATAATTATGAAAATTATATACAAAAACATGTGTTTTAATGTTAATCTGAAGAGCAAAAACCTGACATTTATCCAAAACAGCAAATTCCAGTATAGAATATGCATTTTCTGCAAAATAAATGATGGGACTTGTTGACTTTTTTTTGTATTAAATGAAAGAGAAATGTGCCCTGATATAAAATTGACTATTGCTTGAAGTGAATATTTAGTAAAAATTGATAAATACAGCCCATGGACATGACATCTAATTATAGAATAACTCATTATCAAGTTCAATCCATCATGTTTTAGTCTCATCAGGCTATCCCTGTCTTTGCTTGTTTCAATGACAATTTGCATTTAGATTTAGGCTATGAAAAACAAAATCAATACCAACAACAACAACAACAACAAGTCGAGGTTATGAAACGACTTTGCTCCAGGCGATGGAAGTGTGTCTGCTGGGAGGATTATGCGAGCTGATCTCTTGCTGTTCCTATTGTCGGAGTTAATCATCACAGAGACAACAACGTTCCTCTGCTGTAAACGGAGCGTTATATTGGCTTTCTGCGTAAAAATGCTGACAATTAGTACCCGCCCACTCCAATAGGCTCTGTTGCGCACAGAGAGAGAATAGAAGATACCTGATGCCTTATTGAGCTGTCGGATCGATCGTCTCCTGCAGATCCACTCTATTTCACTGTAAAAGTGTTTATAAAAGTGTTTTCATCCAGCCTGTTGGAGAGAGACTGTAGGATTTTAAAGAGACTGATCGCATCATAATCAGCCATCATTCTGCCAAGAGGAAGAAAACTCCAAAACACAAGGAGGAGCATGGTCGGAATGCCTAGTGCTTTCAACTGTAAGTACTTTCAATTATGCTTAACATGCTGCATGAAATGCTTACTTTTGACCTGACATCATTTATCCACAGGTATATATTTTTTGCACCTGCACACAATTATACACCATGCATATTTAAGCCCATGCATATGTGCTTTGATCTCATGTTTATGTTTTACATAATTAATCTCTCTGCCTCATAATAAATAATGAGCCTATATATCTGGACACTCTATTATTTTCAGATTCTTCTTCCCAGAGCAGCCTTCAGAGAAGACCTTTTGAATGTGTTACTTCAGATCATATCCAATCATTATAATGACCAAACAAAAAACCTCAGTCATCCCTTTGTGTGCTGAGATCTTACGCTCATTAGGATCCATTAAAGAGTGAGAATAAACTATGCATAACACACACTCTATTGGACGCATTATCCCCTCATATAGAGCCCCCGCAAGACAGCTATTATGCTCCCATTTGATTGAATAGCAGCTTTCGGGTCTATGTGTCTATTCAGCGGAGGATTTGGAGCCCTTAATCCACCAGGCAAAGTTTTTTTCTCTCTCTCTTTCTCTCTCTCTGTCTCTCTCTTTCCACCATCTGGACTTTACAGCTTTTTAAGACAAAAACACCAGGCGGTGTGAAACCAGGCTGAAGCTGCTGCTTGATGCCAGGAGGAGGTTTTTTCCCCTTTTTTGCCTGCGGTTTCTTCCTGCTTTACATCAGGGGTCAATAGTACAGTCCTGCAATGCAAGTGGGGTCAGCGTGGCCCGGGGGCATGACTAGTAAGCCCCCGTGTGTCACTGCGACTCCCCTCAGGACTACCTCTTTTCCCCACGGAGAAAACAAATAATCACATGACAAAGACATGACTGTAATGGTGATGTTGGTGATGATGATGATGATGATGATGATGGGGCTACAGTTGCCACCAGGGAGCAGCAGAGTGTGTACTGTAATATAACACTGTAAACATGGTGGATTCTGGGTTTGAGAGTTGTTTTGGAAAATTGGGTTCCAACTATGACCCACAAAAGATGTAATATGTGTATATCGTTGTTTAGCTGGAGTAATTTGATGTTTTGCAGAAAGCTAAATAGCCCTCTGGGAAGCAGAGATGCTGTATGTGTACACACTGGGAGGAGAAAATGTGTTGAAGAGCATGCAGGCTCAACATTGCTCACACTAGTCAATCATTCCCATTCAACCGTTGATTCAATTAACTCTACTTGAAAACATGTGGATCATTTGGAACCCCCGATAATTTTTCCCTTTTGCCTTTTTTTTTCCTTCTTTTCTTTGGGGTGGGTTACGGAGTCGGATTCCAATCCTCTGACATTAAAAGGGGAAATAAACGACAAAGGGGCCCTGCAGGTTTGCATTAGAGACCTAATTGGTTTTGGCTTGAGTGGGCTGTTAGCGTTGCCAGACGTGGGCCCTTTGTGTTTCGCCATGTGGGAGAATTTGCCTGTGCTGGAGGTAGAGAGAGAGAGGTGCCTGCAAGATCTTCTCTGAGTCATCCCTGCACAGTCTTTGTGGGCTGTTTGTGTGCATGTGTGTGTGCATGAATGTGTTTGTATTAGGGCTGTTAAAATATCGCATGATTGTCAATAGTTAATCGCGATTAATTGATGATGATTGATGATTAAGAAATCATTTTTTACATGTTCAAAATGTACCTTAAAGGGGAGATTTGTCAAGTATTTAATACTCTTATCAACATGGGCGTGCACATATGCTTGCGCTATGCAAATGTATGTATATATTTATTACTGGAAATTAATTAATAACACAAAACAATGACAATTATTGTCCAGAAACCCTCACAGGTACTACATTTAGCAAAAACATATGCTCAAATCATAACATGTCAAACTGCAGCTCAACAGACAACAACAGCTGTCAGTGTATCAGTGTGCTGACTTGACTGTGACTTGCCCCAAACTGCATGTGATTATCATAAAGTGAGCATGTCTGTAAAAGGGGAGACTCGTGGGTACCCATAGAACCCATTTTCATTCACATATCTTAAGGTCAAAGGTCAAGGGACCCCTTTGAAAATGGCCATCCTAGCTTTTCCTCGCCAACATTTAGCTAATGGATTCCTTAGGTTTTCTAGTTTCATGTGATACCAGTATCTTCACTCTAGCTTTAAAAAAGCCTGCTACAACCTAAAAATCAGAAGTTGCAAAGAAATTAGTTACGTTAAAACAAATTTGCGTTATTATCGCGTTAACTTTGACAGCCCTGGTTTGTGTGCATGTGAAGTGACGTTTCAGGTTGAAAATGAACCCAAATGTTGCACGTTTTTAGCTGTTGTTTTTCTCCAAATGCTTGTTTCTGTTTGTTGCCATGTGTCCTGCATTGCGGTTGGCTGTGTTTTTGTAATATGCGTGTGTTTGTGTGTGTCAGGCTGCTAGCCCAGTATCCTTCTCTCTCCCTCTGGTCTCTGCGTGGGTCTTTTCCACCAGCACTACCACCTGTTAGTGTTTTACTCTGGGCCCCTGGGCTACGATGACTACAGAACCTTCCACATTTGCTCATCAAGCCCCATCAGATCGGCTCCCTTACCTCAAACCTGGCTCCCATTTCCCCATCGCAGGACCGATCTGGGCTGGATTCCCCCGGTGCAGTTTAGCTGAGTCAAGATGGTGTGCAGTCGAACGGGTCAGAGCCGAGTTTGATTAATGACTCATGAGCGACAACATTTTATTCAGCATGCCGCACTGCTGGATCGCACTTTGCAAAGTGTGGTTTCAGTGGGAAAGGGGATGTTTAAAGATTGAATTTAATGGGGTCACTTTGTTGCCCAGTGCTCCACATGTGAGAACCACAACAAAGAATTTGGCATCTTCTGTTTGAGCGCTAATAATATGTGACCAAATGACTGTTTTAAACATCTACTGTTAAGGATTGCATGCTGTCTTAAGATTTAAATGAACCCTAATCATAATGAAACGTTTACTACCCAACGAGAGGAAGAGAAAATATATCATCTCTGCATCCTATTATCGAGTCCCCTTGTGTTGAAGCCCAAACCGCTGCAAACAGCATCATCAGTCTTTTCAAACAGATCGGATTTGTCATGTTCCGTGTTTCGTGAGAGCTTTCTGTCCCATTGTCTGTTTCCAATTCAGCACACTGTGTTCCCCTGTCTATTACTTCAGACAGTGTGGCAACCTGGAGCTTAAAAAAAAAGAGAAAGAGAGGAGCGACCGAACAGTTAAAGGGGGAAAAAAACAGCGAGAGAAGGGGAGTAGAAAGGGATTAACTGTCAGGGAGAATGTGAGGCTAATTGAAGCCAGTTTTGCACAGCTGTTTCTTGTTGCCGCGCGGCACTGCGCAGAGCGGCTTGGGGAGGATGGGATCCAGATGTGATCTTGCGCCGAGGATCGCCCGCCAATAACAATCCTCAGAAATACCAGCCGTACAGGAGACGGGGGCTATTAGAGTGTCCGTGCTGCTCGCCCACCTCCTGACAAAACATCACTTCAGCCTCTGAAAGATAAACCTCTGCGCTTTCCACTCGTGATTGCAGGTCTCCCTTCAGTGTTTTTTAACACTGTCATTTTGTTATACTGCCAGCCAGCCAGCCACCGCCGTGGCCTCTGCATTCAGGTGTCAGTTGGTAGCGTAAACATCGCTCTGACACATTTGACTATTCCAAAACAGGCGTCTCGCACGGTTTGAGAACGGTTTTGCATATTTGTCACATTGCTTTTGAAACATTCAACCAAAGGGGGATAAAAGCGTCTTTTGTGTGTTGTTCTGTGTTTCATTTAAATCATCACAGAGAGAGAAAAAAATCATGTATTCTTTATCAGGATGGCGGCATGCGGGTCCCAGGATTGTGTGCAGGCATTTATTCGGTAAGTGGAGGGACATTGGCTGGGAACAAAAGGGCCCCAGTCACTTCAGAGTGAATCGGAGTGGTCAGGCAAAAAACTTATCACCACATTATGCTTTTTTAATGCCCCCTTGTCTCTCTGTTCTCATGCCTCTCACCCCCTCCTTCCATCATTTCCCACTTGGCTCAGACAAAGAGGAGTTCTCCCTTTTCTCCACGCCTTCCAGGGTTACTCCAGAGCCTCTTTCTCACCTCCCGTTTCTGTCTGACATCCGGCCTCCCTCCATCCATCCCTCTTTGTTACCCCATCTTTCTGTCCCCCATTCCGTCTCCATTTATCCCTCTCTCCATCCTCCGCTCGTCTGTCTTGGCCGCCACGGAGAGAGTCCAACTGCAGCTGGCCTGTCATCGCCCAGAGGAAAGCTGACATCCAGCTGCGTATGAGCTCTTATGTGAGAGAAGTCTCAGCTCATGGTTTAACAAGATATAGGCAGTATCACACTTATTTTTTTTAAACTACTTTTTCCTCTTTCCATTTGTCATTTCTTCCTAGTTCATAGAAAGTTCCATCAAATTTCATTCACTTATTCTTTTGTAGGTATTATTTCTGTATATTGAAGGAATAGATTTTTTTTTTCTATTTAAAGTTATCATCAATTATCAGAAACTAGGGCTGTCAATTGATTAAAATATTTAATCAGGATTAATCACAAATTAATCGCACATTTATCTGTTCAAAATGTACCTTAGAGGGAGATTTGTCAAGTATTTAATACTCTTATCAACATGGGAGTGGGCAAATATGCTGCTTTATGCAAATGTATATGTATATATGTATATATTTATTATTGGAAATCAATTAACAATGCAAAACAATGTCAAATATTGACCAGAAACTCTCACAGGTACTGCATTTAGCATAAAATAATATGCTCAAATCAAAACATGGCAAACTGCAAACTCGCCCCCAAACTGCATGTGATTATCATAAAGTGGGCATGTCTGTAAAGGGGAGACTCGTGGGTACCCATAGAACCCATTTTCATTCACATGTCTTGAGGTCAGAGGTCAAGGGACCCCTTTGAAAATGGCCATGACCGTTTGGAGTGTTATTCACCCTCCTTCCTAATATGGTACCAATGGATTCCTTCATTTTTTCTAGTTTCATATGATGCCAGTATTTTCACTCTAGCTTTAAAACTGAGCCTGCTACAACCTTAAAAATGGCAAGTAGTGTTAGTGGCGTTAAAACTAATTTGCGTTAACGCCTTGTTATCGCGTTAACTTTCACAGCCCTAGTAGAAACACATGTATTGTTTTTGTAGTGCACATGCAACAAGCACATCCAGCAAAACCGGACCCAGATAAGGACTGCTTCACGTCCTGACAGATAACCATGAACATGATGAGTGGCCTTGGCCCAGTCTCACTTTATCAGGCACACATACACACACACAGTGAAAGTGACAGGAGAATCTTAGCCTATAAGCCAATATCAGTCCTGAGCTCCTCCTGAGTGTCAGTTTTATGAGTTTTATGACTTTGTCAAGTTCACCTCGCCTGTCCCTCCTCTGATCTCCCTCCTGCTGGGCCTTGTGCTGTCACAGAACGGGACCTGCTATGTTGCTACGCACATATAAACATCGTGCTGCACTCTGTCTGCTCTTGCTCCCGGGGTGGAATGTGTTCTGGTGTGCTGTTGTTTATGTGTCTTGTCCTCAGCTGGTGTCTCTGCTTGTTGTCTTTGCTCGTTTGTTCTAGCCGAGTACTGTAGCGAGATGTCATACATACCCGCGGTGGGTCTGCGGAGCAACAACAAAGCAGGTGCTGCCACAGTCTCGTGTTGTTCTGGTTGGAGATATTTTGTACATTTTTGATTCGCAAAAAAAGGCAGGAGGAGGTTTAGTTTGATTTGTTATGTCTTCGAAGTGAAAAAGAACCAGAGCAAGTAAAACTGTAAATACACTCCCTCTCCATTACACACACACACACACACAGACACAGATTGAGGATTGTATTGCAACGTTGACAAGCCCAAACATCCCTGAGGCTTCACCTTGGGAAATGCCAACACATGCCTCTGAAAGTGTGTGTGTGCGTGTATGCGTGAGTGTGTGTGTGTGTGTGTGTGTGTGTGTGTGTGTGTGTGTGTGTGTGAGCAAAGCCAGCCGTTATCTTCCCTCAGCTTTAATTGAACCCTTCAGAAATCCCCTAAACTATTACACACACACACACACACACAGAGTAAAGCCTGGAGGCTCTATCTCTGCCGGGCCAGGTGTTCCCGGCTCCGCTGCCAGATGAACCACCTGCAGATCACAGGTGTGGCTATCGCCAGGGAAGAGAACAACACAGCTGCTCCTACAGCCTCGGGGAGAGAAGAAAGAGAGATGGAAGGTTTATATAGAATCAAGTAGGGAAGCAGGAAACTTCACATTCACACACACTCTCCAGGCAAAAACACACAGTATAAAGTAACATCGAATGTGGTGTTGTCATCGCCTGCCTTTCAGTAAAGACGACTTTCCCTTTCTTAGCCGGCTAGCGATGTGCATTTAATTGGAGCAGCTCAGTGTGATGCTTTGACAAGAGTGGGAGTTGTTGTGAACCTTGACACAGCATGTTATTGTAATAACATTGGAATTAGAAAAAGATATCCAGTCTCTTTTAAGGCTAGACTTTTTTGTTCAGAAGTGCAAGACACATTAAAACAGGCTGCCAAATTTAAGAAGTTTGCTTTTTTAGTTTTTTACACTCAAAGTGATTAATTAAAGGGGACATATCATGCTCATTTACAGATTCATACTTGTATTTTGGGTTTCCACTAGAACATGTTTACATGCTTTAATGTTCAACAAACACATTATTTTCATCATACTGTCTGTCTGAATATACCTGTTTTCACCCTCTGTGTGAAACGCTTTGTTTTAGTGCCTGTCTCTTTAAGACGTCCTCCCGAAAAAGCCCAGTCTGCTCTGATTGGCTTGCGAGAAAAATATGCGGCACCTTTGCAAAGGTTGTGTCTAGAGGGTAACCTGCAAATTGCAAAATCCGATCTGAGATCTGCAAAAATTTGCAAAAACTCTCATGAGACTCGCTGCCCGACGACCTAACCTAACCTTAACTCTTCGAGATCAATTATTTGACCTTAACCATCTCACGAGAGTTTCCCCAATTTGCTGGTTCCCTTCTAGACACGACCCTTTACAAAGGTAGTTCTCAAGCTGTGAGCGATATATTCTAATGAGCCTGCATGTGACATAGGAAGGGGAGCCAAATCTGATTAGATCAGAAAACATGTGATTCAGCGAGTCAGACAGCCCACAAAGACTCATTGGTTTGTCTTATTTCACAGTTTGTGGGTTTCTAGGCACTCAAGATACCCAAATGTCAGCCTCATCACACGAAGAGGCGAGTGAATGACACGATAATATGCAAGGCAATGGCGGGCAATAAGAACGCCATTCTTGCTATAGGCGTGTCATTTGTATGCCATATAGCTGTACTGACTGCAATGTAAATGCATCCACGTGAATATACTACACTCAGAGCTAGTGACGTAGAATAAAAAGTGAGAGAGAGACTGCTAATGACGGGTGAGAGGGGAGGTGTATGGGTCCAACAAATACAGGACTTTCAACCTGGAGACCTGTGTTTTGTTTTATAAGCTATGTTAGTGGTGTGTTTTTTGTGACGTTGTTTCTGTACGTATTTTACTTAGATTACTTACTTATTTTTAGACCCACCATGATGTTTTCCCTAAACCTAACTAAGTGGTTTTGTTGTCTAAACCTAAGGGAGTCATTTTGTTGCCCCCTGCTGGTACTACACCTTCATACACATGTCTAATATTCACTCCTTGGCGAGGCAACACCTGAAAATGACACTCTATCCTTTGGTGGACAGACGGGTCTATTACACGCTTTTAAGTTTTTCATGATATGTCCCCTTTAATATGGTAATTTAGTCATGCTTGTTGTATAATCAAATCCTTTAATATCTAAACACTGGGGTAAAATGTATGTTTTGTATTAGTAGTGACAGTGGGAACAGTGGGAAGGTGACACCCTCTACTAAGACTTGTAAAACCCATAAATGATGTAATTGAAATTTCACATTTGGACTATGATTAATTCCCTATAAAAAAGGTGTCAAAGTCACAAATCTTTTACTGGCCAGCTGTGAACAATACACAGCACTGTCAGTAAAATAAAGTCTCTTGTACTGAGAGGAATGTCCAGTTAGTCACTCTATGTATTACGTCTGTGTGTGGGCTTGTCCACATCTTAGCGAGCGCACGTTCTTTTAACACAGAAACCTCTCCCAAACACGGAGTTGTTTATGAGCGCTATTCATTTTTATGTGCCAACAATTGGGTGAGGCTGGCAAGTTCTGATCCGCCGTATCATTTTCCAATTAGCCAAATTGCTGCATTTAAGGTTTTAACTGTGAGTGCCATAGATGGATATCCCTGACAGCGTATCTGGTGCATAAGTTAAACAAGAGAGCGGCTGGAGAGACTTTTCGAAAAGTGCGTTGGTTGTTGAATATCGTTTAAGGGGAGTTATTGGTGAGAAGGGTTTGGCGTCTGGCTGCGCACTTGGCCTCCCTATGTGGAAACTTTAGGAAGATGCAGCCAAGTGAGCATGAGACCCACCGCTCATAAATTTTAAGCACACATGCAGCCACTCGCTCGTTCCTTCTCTCTCATACCAATACACAGACACTTTCCCACTCACTTTCCTTCTAGCTCATAAACACACAGTCATGCATGCACATCTCTCTCCCACGTATACCCACACTTCTTATATTTACTCATCTCTATTTGGTCCATGTCCCGTGTTTACACACATGCACACACTGGTTGCACCCTGAGAGCAGCCGTGTGTCTCCCCTCTGTGTGCCGAGTGTAACAGGAGATCTGAGGGTTTTCCGTGGGTGAGTAGGCGGGTCAGACCTTACTTAAACTAATGGCTCCCAGCAGTGTTGAATAGCCAGACACACTGGAGCCGAGGCCTGAGGTTTTGGAATGCCACTGCCGGCTCAATGCCTGCCTTTCATCGGCACCGAGCGAAGGAGAGAAAGAGAGAGAGAAAATAAGAGAAAGGAGGGGGGAGGAGAGAAGGGAAAATACGGGACCCATTTGTTTTGGGTGATATGAGGATGCCTGAAAAGGAGGGCACAATAGTGGTAGAATGGACGGACAGAGGGGGGGACAAGGGCGGGTCGGTGGACTGTGGGGAAAGAGATGAGGGGAGAGGGGGAAGGCGTGTTTGGGCTGGTGGGATGTCAGGAGGGGGTAAAGTACCAGTCAGTGGTTGTTTTGTGTCGGAGCACCGTGGGACCCCCCCCCTCTGACCGGCCGCCCATTTGTTTTTAATGTCTTTGGGATGAGTTGTGAATGAGTCTGGAGGGAATCAATAAAGTTGTGAAGTGAGGCCATGTCCAAAACTAATGCAGATGATTTAAATGTTTTTTTTCAATCTGTCAATCAATTCAAATATAATCGCAATGAATCACATGATTGTCCATAGTTAATTGCAAATTAATCGCTTGCCAACTTCCTTGAGGAGTTTTAGGGCCCTGACACACCAAGCCGACGGCCGGCCATCGGCCAGTTCGGGGCCGTCGGTGAGCGTCTGTCAGTTTAGTTTTTCAGAATCTTGTTTATTGCCAAGTGTATGAGGTATACACTAGGAATTTGCTTTGGTTTTGCAGTGTGTCCCTCACCGTCGGCTCATGGGTGACATAAAATCACTCTGATTGGCTGTTCAGCTTCAGGGAATCAGTGCATGAGAAGAGAAACCTAAGTGAGGAAAGCAAGCCAATGAGTAAAGTCAAGACGGCACCAAAAGAAGGCATCTCTCATTTTTCATCTTCGTCTCTTCTGATCTTTCCAATACACGGATATTTTCACAGCGACATGGCCATCTGGAATGAAGCTAAGTGGTGAGTGAGAGTGGTGGGAAAATGTTCGGCAGACGCCGTTTTTTTTCATGTACGTATCATAACAACGGCTTGTATATATTCACAGACCTCAGTTTTCCGGTTTCTCTTTTTGAATGACGAATACAGACTACCGCTACTTGCTGGTGTGGAGAGTTATTTCATCTCACGCAGGTGCAGAACATACTTTGCTAACTGGCCGTCAGCTGTAGTCTTTGCGGTGTGTTCAAGTGCAACATGTCGGCCGAGAAAAAGGCGACGTGAGGCGACGCAACAGTCGGCGCTAGTTCTTTGATGTCGTCTTGGTGTGTCTGGGCCTTTGGACCTCTATGGAGCTGTTTTTTGATGAGTGGGTGCCCGTTTGTTTATCTCGTGCACACATGGGCAACACGATGCACCGTTCTACCAATGGTGACACACCACTGTCCACTGGTCAAGGTGGCAGTGACGCGCCGATATATGCAGCAGCGTGCCAGCAAAGACAGGAAGAAGACTGCAAGCTAGTAAACATGGATGTAAACAATGCTGGATTTAAAATAATTTTTTTTGAAAGAGGTTTGTTGTGAAGGTTTGTTAGAACTCAAGGGTACACACAGTGAGTTTTGGTGAGTAACGCTGAACGTAAACACAACTTTTGTTTGTTTACAGGCAAACTCCACCGGGCCCCTTTGAGTAAAAGTGGAAGAATAGATATCAATTTTGTTTTTTCTTTGGTATTTGAGAATGTTGAAGTAGAAGCAAAAGCGTGTGTGTGTGGATGGGTGATATTCTGGGAACCTCATCATTTCACATTCACTGTCCAGAACCGACACATACAGTAAAATCAGTTTTTTGTTTATCTGGCCTATCATTTATCTGAGCCTGCAGACAGAGAGAAAAAAATAGCCCTCACTTTAGCCCTCATTACTACCGAGAATTCATCTTATTTGACCACATTTTTGTTGTTGTTTTTTACAGTAAATGGTCCTCCAGACAGACATGGACCTGGAACATGACGTGTCCCTATTAGATAAATATGCTGTAGAAGAAGTAATGGAAAATGTGGCCATGCGAGATCAGACGGGGAAATCTATGGCTGCATCAGATTAGCGAACATCAGGAGTCTGAACAGTGATGAGATGGAGGGGAAGAGGGGGAAGGAGAGGGAGGAGGGGAGCCATGCTGGTAAGATGGTTACAGATGGGGGGGGGGCAGCAATGATGAGCCTTGGTGGGAAAAATTGCAGCAACATGGATAATTAACCAGAAGAGACATTTTTATCAGATAGTCAGGAAGAGAGAGGGAAAGGGGCATCCGGGTAAATGAGGCCCTGCCTGACACACTAAACCAACCAACCATCGTTGAGCATTTGCAGGAGTCGGTATTTTTTGCAGTGTGTCTGGTACGGTTGACTCCAGTCGGGTCTTATTGGCATCCATTTAGCCTATTCAGTAATCTAATTGCTTGTTAAAGCTAACAAACCAGTGATTTAAGCCATTTGGTGTGGTTCCTTCTAATTTTAAGCTTTTCTTTTCATGCATACATGTGGCTTTCATCTCTCCGTTATTTGTCTTTTTTTTATGTTTTCAGCTTTATCATAAAACTAGGGCTGTGAATAGTTTCAAATATATGCGATTAATTTGCGATTAATCGCAATTAAATATTTTTATCTGTTCAAAATGTACCTTAAAGGGAGATCTGTCAAGTATTTAATACTCTTATCAACATGGGAGTGGACAAATATGCTTGCTTTATGCAAATGTATGTATATATTTATTATTGGAAATCAATTAACAACACAAAACAACCCTCACAGGTACTGCATTTAGCATAAAAAAATATTCTCAAATCATAACATGGCAAACTGCAGCCCAACAGGCAACAACAGCTGTCAGTGTGTCAGTGTGTTGACTTGACTATGACTTGCCCCAAACTGCATGTGATTATCATAAAGTGGGCATGTCTGTAAAGGGGAGACTCGTGGGTACCCATAGAACCCATTTTCATTCACATATCTTGAGGTCAGAGGTCAAGGGACCCCTTCCTCACCAAAATTTAGTGTAAGTTTGGAGCGTTATTTAGCCTCCTTTGCGACAAACTAGTATGACATGGTAGCTGAGCCTGCTACAACCTAAAAATCGCAAGTTGCATTAATGTGTTAAAGAAATTAGTGGCGTTAAAACAAATTTGTGTTAACTTTGACAGCCCTACATAAAACATTGTGAGGCGATACGAAGCGAGTCTGTCTTTATTTGTGCTAGTTCTCTGAGCTCGGTGGATCCTCTAGAGATCTCTGGCCAGTGAAATGGAGGTCGGTGGGAGTCGGGGCCAGAATTAGCTGTTCTGGCTCATTTTCCATGCACTGTATGACTGTACCACATCGCAGACACATGCACCGCATGCAACCAAAATCTCACAAAGATTGACTCAGTCAACACAGTGTGAAGTGGGAAAGCTTCTGACTGTAGGAAGTTCTGGCTGGGAAAAGAATACTAAGCGGCAGCACAGTTGTTGATTTTTTTTTTTATCCTGACTTATGAAAATGTCTCTCATCGTTTCCCACTGAAACTCTCCCAGTGAAATCCAGATTACCCGTTCAAAGCCCTCAGTGAATGCTGAGAACAAAATGCTCTCACCATGTGCGAGTTGTGTATGAACATCAATGGGATTCCAGTTGCACAGTGTGTGTTGGAGGCAGAGTTTCTGTTTTCTTCAACACCTAGCGGTGCTGATGTGGCCGGTTGCCCAAGAGACATCGTCAGAAGATATCTCACATTTCCCAATTTCCATCTTGAAGTCGGCTACGCTGGAAGACTGCTGATGAAACTATTAAGCGTGGATTGGGATGTCTAGGATCATGGGTATGCAATTCAACGGGTGCGGGGGCAGATTGTGAAAACTTGACAGTCCTGTGGTCTGTGGCCAAAAACGCTGGGTTCATTTTCAACGGACCAGTTGGCAGAGTGGGAAATCTCTGTAGTCATCCGGAAATGTCTCATGCTATCCAATCTCATATTTGTATGCACACATAGTAGGGCTGCTCAATTAATCAAAGTTATATATATAACAATATGGCCTATTTTCAAATCGCAGTATTTGTTAAAATCGCAATATTTATGAAAAGCGAAATGTCCAAATACCGTTTTTAATTAAATATCGACATGTTGCAGAGATGTCCTGGCCTACACATCATACTTTACAGATTTAAGAAAACGTCTTTGTTTGGTACAGATCCTGGCAAAAATCATGTTTTTCAATGAAAATGAGAATAATGATGTAAAAATCATCATTCCCTCCAATATCGCAAATCATATCGCAATTGCAATATCATTCAAAATAATCACAATTAAATATTTTTATAAAACGTGCAGCCTTAACACATAGCATACTAAAAACCTCGTATCTTCTATCATATTGCTAATTTGCTTCTTTCCTTGGCTCTTGTGATTCGTTTTGTTGTGTCGCTATTGTTGGTGTGAAAGCCCAGATATACAGAGTTAATTAGCCTTTTAGTAAAATGGAGGTGAGCCATTACCTCGCCCTTTATTACAGATGCAGTCTCCCATTCTCAGCACTGCATGCAATATACGACGCCATTCATTCATGAGGCAGGCTGCATCGGCAACTGTTGTCATGATAATGAGTCACAGTTTTCACTGAAGGCACATCTTGTTGTGGTTCAGCAGTGTAAATATCGTGTTATAGGTGAATGGATGGAGTTTGTTGTCAATTAAAAATTTGTTTTCTTGGAGCATGACATTCTTTTTTACTTACGTGTATGAAAAAACATTGAATAACATTGAGCAGTGCTTTGAAAATGTCTTTAAGCTAGATTTTACAAAATACATAAGTGAAAAAAAGCAATGCAAATGCATGTAAATGGGGGCATCCATCTACACATAATACGTTGAACCTTTATTTCTTCTGTGCTTTTAGATGCACACACACACGTAGACATGCTTGCCAACCCTCGCGATTTTCCCGGGAGACTCCCGTGTTTAATTTCTGGCACTGTACAGCCTGTATAAACCCTATACTGTTTCCACCCGGATGATATTGTGCGGCACAAGCTATTGGAAATAACAGGTTTCAGAGTGCAGTGGTACCATTGTTGTGTTTTGTCTGAAAGGACCTTCAGGGAGTGAGAGATGAAGAGTATAAGATAAAGAAATACACAAGCAGGGGCAAAAATTAATGAATGAATAAAAACTGATGAACATTAGGTTATGCCAAAGATTCACACAAGTTCACACCAGAGAGGCCAATTATTCAGTTTTCTTTCCTGAGAATTAAAAGTTAAATTAAAAGTAGGCCTATTTAACATAAAAATACAGTTGCAGTGTACTTATTATTTTGTTATTTTCATTCTTTTAAAGTCACCAGAATGCTGGAAACAAAGTCTCTGAAACACATTTTCTGGAGGAGGAACTCCCCCCCGCTTTGGCCTTGAAATTCCTATTTTTTGAGGTCTTAAGGTTGGCAAGTATGCACTGAGAAAACTCATGTTCTGACTTTGGTGATTCCTATCTAATTTACTCAATCACCAACTCTCAAAATGCCCTATTCCTTCTTGTCCTCCTTCTCCTCCTCTCATTTTTTCTGTCCTCTCAAAAAAATGCTGTTTACTTTTTCTAAAAGTGGAAGTTTGGCGAGGGAGCGTGTGAACAGAAACAGATGCTGCATACTCTCTCTCTCTCTGTCTCCCTCTCTCTCTGTCTCCTTCTCTCTCTCTCTCCCACTCTTTATCTCCCTCACATACACACACAATGGCAAACAGCTGTGTGAGGCTGAGACAGTATGGTACTGTATGCATAGAATTGTTTACTCTCCTTGTTGGGGACCCTCTTGAAAAGGAGCAGTGCTCAGACTTGAGGCCAATATACGTCAAAGTGCTGCAAGAGACCTTTGAATATGTCAAAGTGGTCATAAGAACCTTTCTGATGAACACACATGTTGCTTGTGTGTTGCCTGTAAATCCAATATTGTGTTTCCTGTAGCCTCTTTGTTGATCTCTCGTACGGTGACAACGTCTACTGCTTCTAGGCCTAATCCCCCGCGTCACAATGACAACCAGCTTCTCACGTTTCCTTCAGGGGAGAGCAGAGATTCAGACAGAAAACAGCCCTGCGTTAAACCAGGGCACAGGGCTGCGTTGCCTTCAGGTGCCAGTGAGACAATGAAATACGATCCAGGAAGTTCAGCTGGAGTAACAGATTAAAGGCTTAGCAGACGCCTACTCGTTTCTGACAGCATTTAGACTAAACAATAGATAGAGAATTGTTGATTTTCATGAACTGATAATGAAAAAATATTGTTAGTTGCAACCTTAATGTTGTTGATCATATGGCCGATTAGTTCGGTTTCAAAATAAGAGGCTTTGATACTAAGACAAATGTGACAGCTGGAGGCACAAAATGATATGAGATTGTGGTACTTAAAGCTGCAGTCAGTAGAAATGGAGCAAATATGATTAAAAAGAGTTATTTTCTATAAAATCGTGTGCCTCTGTGTCCTCCGGTGCTCCTAATGGCATCTGTTAGATTTCACAGACCGGAGGAAAACAACCAATCAGAGCCGAGCTAGAGCTTGACGTCTCTCTGAGCAGCTGTCAATCACTCACAAACTCCAATCAAACGGTCAAACTAGGCAGCGCTGATCAAATATGAATCAATATTCTGTTACTGTAATGCCTATTTCTCTCCTCAAATGTTTTCAGAAACATCTTGAAGTGTACTGTTTAGCTGTAAAAGGAGAAAGTTTGTGACCCTGCAGCCATGTTGAGATCAGTTGAGAAAATAGCAAGCACCGCCCACCAGCCGGAGCACAGCCAATAGGAGCGCTCTCTCTCTCTGAAATGACCTGTGATTGGCCAAAGTCTCCCGTCACGGGCTAGATTTTTTAAAGCTTGAAAACAGAGCCATGAGGAGGTGCAGAAGTCTAGTTTTCTCCCACAACACTTGAATTACAATATGCTGAAAGGTTATTATGGGAATTTTGCCCAATGATGCCAAAAATATACTGCCTACTGCAGGTTTAAGATGAAACTGTTGTTGAATTAATTCTGTCGTCTATCAAAATGATATTGCTTATCTTATAGATTGCTGTGGGGATGACATATTTGTGAAGGCCAACTAGGAAGTTAGCATCTCCCTGGTTCCTCGAGGGGATTTTGGATTATTGCAGAAGATAAGCTCTGTGGCTAAAAATTGTTTATGACAATTGCACATTTTGTTCAGCAAGCTAATCTTCACAAATGAACACCACTTTTATGATTTTTTGAAGCGTAAATGCAATCACCAGCAGTAAAAAGCATAGGCTATAAATTAACTACACCACGGTCGCATGAGTGCAAGTATATACAACGAGGCTGTGAAGGCGGACGTGTCGGCGTGATGGCGTTTAGTAGTCTCATTTTGTTAGCAACCAGACGTATATAAAAGCTTCAAAATTTATGAGTGGGGTATTTATTGATGTATTTTATATCGTAGAACAAAACTTTAAAATCTCTTCAGCTTGTGTTAACCACAGACCTTATTTTAGCTATAAAAAAAAATTCAAAAAACCCATTGATTTCGGCTTGATGGATTGATGCTAACTCATTTCTGGGTTTTAGGACTCATTCCTGCAGCACTCTAGTGAGCTACTGAATAAGACATTTAAAGATGTTTTTATATATATTGCCACTGTTGTTTAGAAACCTCATACTTCCTGAAAGTTCCCATATAGCTTTGTGTAGAAAAGGATAAAGGTCAAATCAGACACAATTTAACTAGCTCGCTGATCTGCCACCTGCCTGTCATTACACCTGGCTTTCAGTCTAAATCTGCTAGTATAGCCTTTGTCCATCAGTGGTGTCAGTTGCGGCTCACGTGCTACAATAGCATGTGGGTTACAGTATGCAAAGCCTTCCTCATTTCTCCATCTATCCTCTCCCTCCCTCCTCCCTCCCTCCCTCCCTCCCTCTCTCGCAGCCACCTGGCCCTTCCTCTGAGCCTGCTGGCTGACCAGATGCACCCTGAATACAGCAGGCCTGCAAGGAGAGAGGAGGGGAGATATAGAGGTTATTATGGGTGAGATTATTCATCTAGCTTTTGACAACCCACGTAGAAGTATAGTAACCCACAATAAGCCTTTTTTTGTGATTGCTTAGAAACAATTAGATATCACTATTAGTGTGGGTTTTTACCAGTGTTCCTTGAGGGCAGAACAAAACAGGATTAAGTTATTCAGGGGCAAAGAGAAGGGGGCAGCACCTTCTCCTTAATGAACTGTTTGTGTTTATCCGACAGCATTCGCTTGTTTGTTTTGCGCAGCCAAGTGCCTGTGGATTCTCACACGTTGATCATGTTCACTCAATTGTCGCTTGTCTAATTAAAAACAGATTAATGCCTTATTTACCACCGGGCTTAGCACCGCCGTCAACTGCACTGTCTAGAAGTAAACTGCACGGTGGTGGAGGAGGAGGAGGAGTGAATAAAGCATGCAGGCTGCAGGCTCCATTATCTTAACCTGCATTGTGTCTGCGGCGGCACTTGGTGCGCGAGGGCCAAGGCGTAAATCAGACAGTGATTTAAGTTTAACTCAGTGAAGATAGAGAGACAGAGAGGATGAGAGAGAGCAGAAGAGGAGGGAAGAATAACTCATTCATGCTCCTCAAGTGTCCCCCCCCCCAACCACCCCGATGGGGCTGGTTGGCGAGGCAGCGCCGCATTAAGGAGCTGAGACAAAAGAGGGCATCAATGGAAGAGCCTGGAAGGAGGGGGGTAGTTAGTATAAAAACATTTTAAAGGGAGATCCCCTCTTCTGTTGAAGGGGTAGAGGGGAGGGGGGTTGGATGGAGTTGGACCCCCTCCCTCACACACACATGCAGATGCAAGCTCACACACTTTTTGTCTCTCTTGGCACGGCCCCTTGTTTAGCCTTTAGGTGCCAAAGCAATTAGTTATGTTAATTGCAGGGGCCATTGCCGGTGAATGCAGGTTGAATAGAGCCAGTCAGCAGTGGATGATTGGCCGGGATCCATGGTGTGGAGGGGGTGAGGGGATAGAGGGGGCGGGAGTTGTGACATCACAGGGGGAGAGGAGAGTGTGTGGGAAAACAGGGGAGGAGCTAGAGCCGAAAGAGAGAGACTGAGAGGGGTGAGAGGCTCAGAGCTTGAGAGAGAGAGCGCAAGAGAGGAAGCAAATCCAATGAGAGAAAGAAAGAGAGTTAAAGAGCAATACATACAGCATCGGAGGGAGATTGAGGGAGTGAGATAGAGAGAGCTTCACATGAGAGAGACAACAAAGACACAGAAAGAAAAGTCAGCCAGAGAGAGAGAGAGAGATTGTGTGTAGTAGTGCAGCGCTGCGCTGGTCTACTCGGTTATCTGTCTCCATCTGGGTGCCATCTGTGTCTCTGGCTCTGGCCTTCGCCACACTGGAGCTCACATATGTGGGAATGCAAACACATGCCTGACATATGAAGGCGTGGAGTCACAGAAGAAGAGACAAAAAGGAAAAGGATAAGAAAGCGAAAAACCCCCGGCCGACACAGCTGACTTTCTCTAAAAAGGACTGAAGAGTGGACTCTACTAGAGTGGAGGTAGGAGAGGATTGTGGGGGAACATGGAATTTGTATTTTTTTTACTGTGTGTTTTCAGTGAATTTATCTGTATTTGTGAGTGACTGCTTTTGCAAATGGTGAATTTGTGTTTGTGTGTGTGTGTGTGTGTGTGTGTGTGTGCCATCCTAATTCCCAGAGCTGCTCTGTACTGCTGTACAGATGGTGCCTCATCCTTTTCCTCTTATCTCTTCATCCTTATCTTCTGAGGTAGGAGGGATGAATTTGTCTGCCTGTAGCCAGTGTACAAAAAAAAACGTCTGTTGCCATATGGACAAAATACTGATTGCTTATAGGTCTATATAATAAGTTTATATGGTCAATTTTCTTGAGATGTTGTTTAGAGTTTTGAGGAATGATTTCTCTGGGGAATTGCTATATATGTAGTCAAAAATGTTTCCTTTCCTTTTTTTCCTGTTTCTCTCACGCCATATAGCCACTTTTGGCAACTTTAACTATTTGGCATCATGTGGTAACATCTGTAGCAGTATAGCAGATTTTTTTGAAAAAAAGATGCTGTTGCAATCTGACATCTGAGGTTCAAAATCAGATACATTCCTACTTAAAGCAGCCAAAACATTGAGCCTTCTGTTGCTTCTTTATTTTTCATCTTGCCCCTAATCCCCCCTCTTCATTTGCTTTCAAACAGAGGGCAAACAGGAAAAGTCTAATCCACCTGGAATGATAATGAAATAACAGACTCTCCCATATACTTGTGTGTAAACATCAGAAAACTGCCTCCTCAAACTGGATAAATAAACCCCAGCAGTGTGATTGGCTCCATGTGTGAAAAAGGGGGGGCTTATCTTAGCTCAGCTGTCATTTACTCCGGTAGTAATCAGTTTTTCCACATGGCAAGCAGAGCAGAAGAAAATAGGTAAAAGAAGACTTGGTGCATCTGCTGTACAGTGTCCCAGACATATGGGGAAAGAGGAGGGGAACTGCTGTGTCTGTCTTTCATGCTGTGCCTACATGTTACACAACGCAGACAGGAATCAGTGGGAATGTGGATCCCCGGCAGAGTGCAAATGTCACATTGTTGCACTATGGATATTAGGAACTTGCCATTTTTTTTTCCACTCATCTACAGTAGCCTACCTTTCAGGATAAATGTGTTTGTGTATTTGTGGGAGAAGAGCCAGAGAGACCTGGCTAATGTTAGGCCAGGCCAGACCAGTCCATCAGGGAGATAGGAGCGACTAACTGTCGGCTGCACAGTCTCAAACCAGAGACCCCTGTCTGGTCTGCTGGACTCTGTCACCCTCTTGACAGCAGGCGCTGTTCTGCATCTGTGTGTGTTTGCACAAAGAGCAATTATTATTTTAAAATTTCATTTTGCCTCTACTCACTCCTGTCGAGCAGTTACTGTTTCTGTCACAGATTTGTGTGGCTTTTGAAAGTTTTTGATCGCGTGCTCGATATGTACGAGGTTGAGTCTATAAGGAAGCGTGTATATATGTGTGCATGACATGTGTGCACCAGGTGTCCCGTAGACATTGTGTCTGCTGAAGTACAAGGTTGCTTGTCTTATAACTCTTTTTTTTTGACCTCCCTCCCAGCTGTGAGTTTGTCTACTCAAAGTGTAGTAATAAATGGAGAAACGGACCACCGTGACCCCTTCGCTCGCCATGCTATTATCTGAAGAATTCATACACAGAATACCCCCCTTTTCTCACATGCACGTACACACAGAATAGAGCAGCTGCTTCAAGGAGTTTGATGCAGGAAGTGCTCTATTAGTTCCAGTGGCGAGGACTGTGATATCTGGCCCCGGGGGTTCAATGAGAGGTTGTGTGTTTGAATGTGTGCGCTCGCTTATGTGTGTGTGTGTGTGTGTGTGTGTGTGTGTGTGGACATGAAAAGGTTGGGTCATTTACTCAACAGAAACAGCTCAGTCACTACAAGTAGCGCAATGAAAGATTGTTTCATCACGGGAACGTCTCCTGACAGTATAAATGGCTCTGTGTGTGTGTGTGTGTGTGTGTTAGCGGGTGTGCAGACGCGTATCTGTGTCAATGAGCATCTAACCACCTGTGCTCGCTTTTTGGCAACCCCATTGACATTGTATGGGAGCCCCTCTCCTTGTGCTAAGTGCATGAGTCAGGGGTCTAATGACCCTTCGCAGGCGTGAGAGACCTCGCTCAGTGACCCAAGACAAGAGCTCTATTTAGTGGGCTGGTGTGGTCTGAGAGGGAAGAGCGTCGGCACATGCTTAAAAGTCTCTGAAGTGACCTCAATTGAATTCTTCAAACAAATCAATTGAATGTCTGAACTGAATTGAATAGTCTGCGTAAATACAAGAATAATACATCAGATAAAATGTAATTAGTACAGAAATTGGTATCTGTGATAAAGTACTGAGGAGCTTTTCATAGGTGCAAAAAAGATGGGAAATTTTAAAAAAGTTTAAAGGTGCAGCGTGTAGGATTTGGTGGCATCTAGTGGTGTGGTTGCAGATTGCAACCAACTGAGTACCCCTCAGAGGCCTCGAGGCCATCCTCACCATAGTAACACTACTTTTGGAGCAATGGAAGGAAGTCAGATGGCGGCTGGCGGTACCACTATTTTGCACTTTGTGGCTCACGTTACCGCAGTTTCACAAGCGTGTCAGAGAACTACAGTGGCCTTCGGGCAACGTAAAATCGTGAAAGGCTCTCTCTAGAGCCAGTGTTTGGTTTGTCCGTTCTGGTCTTCTACTGTAGAAACATGGCGGAGCAACATGGTGGACTCTGTGAAGAGGACCTGCTCCCTATGTAGATATGAAGGGCTCATTCTAAGCTAACAGAAACACAACAATCCCTATTTTCAGGTGATTATACACTAAGAAAACATAGTTACGGATATTGTAGTCCAAAGTTATCTAACTAAAACCCAGCTGCTGACATGTTAGCCAACAGTGGCCTACTTGCTCATCCAGCAGACACAGATCAACATGACCATCCCACTGGTTGTTGTTTTTTTGTGTCTTTCTACAAAATGTTAGCATTTTAGCTATATCATTTAGTCCACAGATTCCAGAGAAACATCTGTGTATTTAGCTTGCGAGCTACATCAACTTTCTTGAATTATTGGTAGCATACATACTTGGTTTGTCGGAGCTTGTTGGCTCAAAATGGCTGCTTAAACTTCTGTGTTGAGATGTAACTTGCGGTTTACGCAGAGGTATAGATTGTGTGCTCAGCAGTAATAGCTACTCTTTGACATCAGTCATTTGACTGTTAATATTCCAAATATTATGTAAGGATGCCGTTAAGCAAATTTCTTTCCAATATTTAACCAAGGAGGTGCAGATAAACAGAAGGAACATTGTCGTTTTCTGAGCCTCGCAACAGGATGCGTTTAAACTTGTGTGACTTTCCCTGGAAAGACAGCTTTACTTTTCCAATGTAAAACCCAAAAGGCAAAGGAGTTGATACACAGGAGGACGTGCAAGAGCAAAAAAAAATAAATTATATGTGCTTATGTTGTTAGGTGCGTGGGTGGACAAGAAATGGGTGGTGCAGCCTCTCTCTATGATTTGTCTGTCATAGTCATTATTTTCTCTCTCTTCCTTTCCCTCTTTCTCCTTCATGGAAAGTGTGGACACAAATGGGTGTATTTATTTTAAAATAAAACTGTTATAATTTGCTTGGCTGAGACAAAAAAACTTAAAAGGACACACATTGACTCTTTGTAGTAGACAAGTTTATGGAAGAACAACAATCCCTACTTCACTATCAAGAAGACTATTATTAGTTATCAAGGCCTACTACAAAAAAACACAGTGTTCTTAAACATATGCACGCTCAAACCCATACAATATGCACACCCAATGATAACACTCTTCTGCCCACACATTCACAAACTCATCCTCCGCAGCTCTCTCTGTCCCATATTCTCCTCATTGTTTTTGAGCACAGCTGGCCTCTTTGTTTTACTTATCTGTCTCTCTCAGCGGTTGCTGAGCGCTGGCTCTTTCATACAGCTGGGCTAAAGCTTACACACAGACTCTATGGACCGTATACTTACTGCTCAGCTCTGATTCACTGCATCCCCGAAACCTGAGGGGAGACAGATTAGTCAACTGTATAGAATTGTTTGTAGGTTTTTCATGAGCTTTGCTTACAGTATATGCTCAGTGTGCCTCACTTTACATGTCTGACATCAAAATTCAAGAAATGCCAACATTGCACACCCTGATATACCTTGTGACATGACAGAAAACATCAATCAGTGCATGGCAAAATACTGTTTTGAAAGGGAAGATCTCCAAAACAACTTGTGAACAAC
The DNA here is from genome assembly GCA_916701665.1 of Sebastiscus tertius. NCBI lineage: Eukaryota > Metazoa > Chordata > Actinopteri > Perciformes > Sebastidae > Sebastiscus > Sebastiscus tertius. Next base: position 32,698 of record CAKAOH010030277.1, on the reverse strand, counting down.
ATCCAGCAACCGACACATTTCCTGTCAAGTACCTTTGACCTTCTACCTACATCTTCATTGTAAGTCTCTCTGGATAAATGTCAGTGGAATGCCTAAAATGTCAAATTAAAGGTCTTGAGGTGAACCTAAACTTGAAACCTACTGAGTCATTGCACCAGCGCTCTCCGTCTGGATCAGGCCAGGCTGTGTAAATGTCTTCCGCATGGCCCCGTGGTGATAGCAACATCTGGTTGGACCCGAGCCCAGGCCATTTGGCTGCCGAGGCCTCTGACACCTGGTCTGAAACAGGCCGGTCTTAATGCGTGCTTTGTTTTCTCATGTCCAGAGCTCGTATTTTGTTTTATGGACTACCGTAACTTACTAGTTCAGAGTGTGCGTCTGCGTATTATGTACGTCTACCAAAGTGCGGAGCTGAGGAAGAACAGTGTTTTGCCTGTCTGCAGGTTAAGTTGATTGTCTGGGTTTATAATATATTATATATATATAGATGGCTACCCGGTCTTAAATCCTCCAGACACACATGATGATATACATCTTCGGGAAGCTCTAAAAGTCTTTTCGGACATCACGTCATTTTGTTTCACCCTGGGAAAAAAAGAAGATAACACAACTTCATTTTAATGGCAGTCATGCTTCCATATACTGTAGCTGATTGTTTTTCTCTTTTTGCAGTCTTGGGTTTTAAAGACTCTCCAGGCTCACGGTGATTGATGGGCAGGCTAACCAATTAGTTACGGAGAGGTGAGAAGGGTTGTAACCAGATAGGCAGATAATCTACTGGCCCTCGGAGAAGGGAAGCTGGTGTGAGAGATGTCCTGCGTATGTGTGTCGCAGCTTTTGCGCTTCCAGGTCATGATTGACAGATTGGAATTGTTCTTGTTTTGTCACAGTTGCGTGGGTGTGTGTACACGTGCCCTCAGGCTGGCCATTTCAAAGGTGTGTGTGTGTGTGTGTGTGTGTTACTTAAGTCTCCTCTAAGCCGATGACAAACCCAACACCTGGTGAACGGGGCCAACACACACACACACACACACACACACACACACATGATGACACACATCCACTTCCAGCTCTATCCCCCGTGGCTCAGCTGTGTGTGACGCAGACGCGCGTCTGTGTTTAAAGTTTGTGTCACTCTGAATAACACACATTTGACCCAGTGACGGAGGAGCTTATAACAGAGGCCGAATGCGACTACGAGAGTGTGAGTCTGTGTCAAACACATACAATTTGACTACATTCTCTACATAATATGGGCCTTCTTGGCTGCCTGTAATTTTATTCTGGGACATAGACAGGATTTAGAAGTAATAATAACAGTAATAGAGATGAGAACTGCTGTTGATTTGCCATCAGTTTTCTTCCTTTAATCCGTTCATTTATTAAAAACCGTAGTCCACAAACTAGCGAGTGACGTCACGATGACTACGTCCACTTCTTATATAAGATAAGGACAAGGGAGTGTGATATTTAACACTATAGGTTTGTGTTATGGTTACAGTTCTTCATCAAAGAACCAGATATATTTGAATCCAGTTGCTCTTGCTGATACGGTGTGAAGAAGTTCCCGACTCTAAAATGAAATATCTTTTTACTGTAACGTTTTGGAGTGTAAAGTCACTAACTTAAAATCCCATCCAGTATATTCTCCCAGCGGTCTGACCTCATGTACACGTGGACGCTGACAGTACTCGCTGTCCGTTCTCGCTGTCCGGCCTCTGCCAAACCTCCTCTGCTTCCAGCATCACATCACATAACTTTGCCTCTTTTACGGCTCATTCTTAGCTTTTATGGAAGACGTCTGTCTGCCTTGCCGTCCCCTCTTTTTTCGTTTTTCTCCTTAGCTCTAGTGCCACTAAGTACATTTCCATCCCCGGGTCCCTTTTTTTTCACCATGTGGCATATGCTGGATTACAGCAGTGTTATTGTATTTATCTCACTGAGTGACAAAGTCATTCCAGGGCTTCTCTCGCCGCCACGGGTGAAATGTGACTTCAGGAACACATCTGTGCCTCTTCACACGTGTGCATGAAAGTCATTTCTCTTTTTAATTCCTCCAAAGGTATCCCTCCTATGTATACATCTTTTTCTTGCTTCCCACCCCCCCCCTTACTAACATTGCTACCTCCCCATCTCTCCCACCCTCCCTAGCAGAGCGAGGAGCCGAGTGTTGACATTGGGTTTTGTCCAAATATGTAGTCTACGGGGCTGGAAGGTGGTAATGAAAGCCAAGAAAAACAGCCCGGCTCTGAGTCCTGACAACCAGGCTTGTCTTTCTGATGAAACCAAATGAAAACAGTATTTTCTGTCCTTGTTATTCCCTCCCTCCCATCCTCCTCCTCTCCCTACGTGCATCCCTCCTTCTCCACCCCTGGCGCCTCCAATTTGCAGACTAATTTCTTATTAAAGCCAGCGCTTGTTTAACACTCTCGCGCGGTCAGTAAAAGTGTTACTGTGATAGGAAACTTTTAACTTCAGTAGGGGATTTAATAAGGAACTTAATTTGAAAATAATGCAAGTATGGATGTAGTTCTTAAATGACCCGTATAAGCGTAGATTTGTAACGTAGCGCGTCGTAAACCAGAATGTTGTAAAAAGTATCTGGTGAGCGCTTAACGTGGAAGTGAGACAACTGTATTGTGGCAACAGTTGAGGGGGTGTCAGTCCCATGAGAGCAATAGTATGAATTAAGTTAATTGAAATAAGCAGAGGGGACACGTGTCTCCTGATTTTCAGACATCTGACACCACACACACACCGGAAAAAACCCTCTAAATACTGAAGTCCTTGAACCTGTCGTTTTGCTATGAGGTTATAACGACAACCTGACACAGAGAGGCACCACGCACTGTCGACTTATCTGCTTTTATAAGTGGACGTCTGAGTGTTGGTGCATGCGCCCTTGTCTTTGCAGTGTGTGCGTGTGTGTGTGTGTGTGTGTGTGTGGGTGGAGGTCAGGAGGGAGAGAGCAGGATAGAGGAACAGATGTGTGCTGTATTGTGGTGGTGTGCGTGGACGGACGGGGACCAGGTGCAGCCTTTGTCTCCCCGGCATTTAAGTCCACTCGCTTGCATTCAGCCGCCTCGTGCCTCCCCACCCCTCCCCTCCACGTCCTCCTCCTCCACTCCTTGGAGGGACAGCAGAAATGTGTGTGTATGTGTGTGCGTCGAGGAGGAGGGGCTGCCTTGGCTTAGCGGAGGGGGCTCCAGCAGTCCCTTCTGCAACCCCCCTCCTCCTCCCTCACAGGTGACTGTTGGAGGTCCCAGCTGGCCAGCTCTTGGCCGATTAGATCCATATGGTACAGGAGGAGGAGGAGGAGGAGAGAGAAGTGCCCATCAGTTGCATGGGTGCTAAGGGAGCTGTTAGCTTCGTCCCTTTTTTGCCCTGAGCTTTCAGACAATTCCTCTTTTTTTCACTTTTTTTCCTTTCCTTGTAGGCTATGTCTCACCATATTTTTTTTTCTGTTTACTCTGGGGTTTGTTTTAATGTTATTACCCCTAGATCATTTTCATATCTATCGCTGTTGGTCTACGCTCCGCTGTTTTAGTTGAGATTTTGTTTTCATTGCTGATAATGTGTTCAAAGTCCGGGATTATTTTTTTGTTTGTTTTAAATGGTGCAATCGTGGAGTTAGTAGTCAGGATAATGATTTTATACATCCAAGGAATACACCAACATTTTCTTTTGATGCTTGCTGTTTCTTAGAGAGTTAGAAAGTTAAGTTTAATTTCTGTGCACTGATGGTCCGGTACATGTTGAGCCTATAGCTTGACATAAAGAGTAGAATTGGATGGAGAAAGCTAACCACCTCCCAAAAAAAATGAAAAGATAATCCTAAAGCAATGCTAAATCTCCCTTATTTGCATGTGAAGGCTTGTTAGCTCTCAAGCTATAGCCACCCATGGTGTTGTTCAGTGAGGACATTACTTCTGAGTTGCTGCGTTGTTGTCATAAATATCCCCCGGTTTGTGGACTGCCGTTTTGAAGCCTTGAGTGCCACATTTTGGCAGTCCCCATCTTGGTTATGTGCAACCAGAAGTGACACATGACGGTGGAGTTAAGTACAACCTAACGCTGAATAAGACATTTTTAGACAACCAAAAAAGTTCTCATTAATCATGCTGTACTGAAGAAGACTTGAAACTAGTGATTGAAACCATAAACTCATGTTTACAATATTTACTGAGGTAATAAGTCAAGTGAGAAGTAGGCTCATTTTCTCTTAGACTTCTATACAATCAGACTTCTTTTTGCAACCAGAGGAGTCGCCCCCTGCTGGCTGTTAGAAATAATGCAAGTGTAAGGTACTTCCACATTGGCTTCACTTTTCAGACCCGGAGTTTGCCCACTGGTTTGTTGTTGTTGGTCAGAAAGCTACAGTGCATATAGGCTACCTCACTAAACCCTTGTGTTTTCTTTTCTTTTATTATACATTTAACCCACAACACGTATTTATGAGAGCTTTAATTTGGTGTAAGGCATTTTTTTATATTCTCATCTAACTCCTGGTAAGAAAACATTCATCAGTATTCCTTTTACAAGCTGTTTTAAGGTTTGATTCGGTTAGCTGTGGGTGTCTGTGGGTGTTAACACATCTTCATGGCCCGCATAGTTGTAGCATTGCACATGCTCTGAATTGTCTTTTCGCTCCGTGATAAATTAGTCAGGCCTGTGTTACATCTTCTCTCACCTCCTCTACAATGACAGGAGAGAGATAGCAGCACGGCACACGATCCTACATCACCACACACCCTTCCACACGCACACACACACACACACACACACACTCCTCGTGACTCACAGCCGCTGCCAGAGAGTTTAAACTTCAGAGTTAAACCATGAGCTTAATACACCCTAACACCGAACACATTTATTTATACATCGCATCAGGTGTAATTGATTTGTAGTGACTCAGAGTAGGTTATCCATCCTCACTTCACGCAAAGAGGTAACAAATGTTCTTGGCACTTTATTTGTGCTATTGTTTCTGATTTCATTATTTAATGGATTGCCTTCAGTCACAGTAGTGGCTTAGTGGGAATAGCCCTCTTCTCTCTGTCTCTTTCTGAGCCTCATTCTGAATCATCACCTGCAGAGGCAGAGGCAGAGGCAATTAAAGCCGATTGAATGTTTTAATGCAGACGAGCGTCACCTGAAGCTGAACAAACAAGGAACACCTGGCTAGCAACGACAGCCATCACCACAGATGCTTTTCCATCCGTGCAATAACAACTGTTATAGGAAGCGAATAAGTAAGCTTGAGTAACTGACAAGATTATACAACGTTATATATATGTATATCATCTGTTTGAGAAGAGATGAGAGAAGACAATAGAAGAACAGCAGCACAGAACGGTGAGCAGAATTATAATTATTTATTTTTTATTTAACAGAGAGTGAATGAACTCTTCTGGTTTCCAGCTTTATATTGCATTATTAGTCTGCTCACAGTGTTATACCCTCACAAAGTGCTGTCTGTGCATCACGTCGTTTCCATGTAATCCTGTTGATGTGCAGCGAGGAGCCTTTGTTCCATTAGAGCAAAGATGACAGGTGGCATTTAGACCAGACAAACACCCCACATCCTCCTCTAAGCCAACAGTCACCTGAGTTAACATTAGACCACTTTGTACACTTATAATGTGTGTATGTGTGTTTTGTGGCGGCCGTAACAGCTGCCTCCCCTGACTATATACGACGGACTCAGGTGCTCCCGAGCCAGATGAAGTCATCCAGCTATGTACGCTGTCTAATTGACAAGCAGAGGCAATTCTCTATGGGCTGTCAGCACTACATGCACGCACACCTGATGTCTCCTGTTTTTGGTCCCATTACCTCTGGCGTGGCTAACGTCACACACCGCGGCCACGTCTTAAGATTGCACAAGCGCAGCTGTAACCTAATTTCTCAGTTCAACGGTGAAACGGGATGCACAATGAGACACATGTACGATTATATTTGAACAAGGGCCGTCAAAGTTAACGCAATAGTGACGTGTTAACGCAAATTTGTTTTAACGCCACTAATTTCTTTTACACATTTTGCAATTTTTAAGTTGTAGCGGGCTCTGTTTAAAGTAGAGTAGAGATAGTGGCATCATATGAAACTGGAAAACCTAAGAGTCCATTGGTACCAACCATGTCATACTAACTTGTAGTGAAGCAGGTTTAATAACGCTCCAAACTTATGCAAAAGTTTGGCGGAGAAAAACTGGCATTGCCATTTTCAAAGGGGTCACTTGACCTCTGACCTCCAGACATGTGAATGTAAATGGGTTCTATGGGTACCCACGAGTCTCCACTTTACGGACACTTTATGATCATCACATGCAGTTTGGGGCAAGTCATAGTCAAGTCAGCACACTGACACACTGACAGCTGTTGTTGCCTGTTGGGCTGCAGTTTGCCATGTTATGATTTAAGCATATTTTTATGCTGAATGCAGTACCTGTGAGGGTTTCTGGACAATATTTGTCATTATTTTATGTTGTTAATTGATTTCCAATAATAAATATATACATACATTTGCATAAAGCAGCATATTTGCCCACTCCCATGTTGATAAGAGTATTAAATACTTGACAAATCTCCCTTTGAGGTACATTTTGAACAGATAACAAAATGTGGGATTAATCCTGATTAGCTATGGACAATCACACGATTGATCGCAAATCAATATTTTAATCAATTCACAGCCCTAGTTTGTATTCATGTTTACGTCCTATGGCATCATGTGGACCTGTCTGTCAAAACACAATAGGCCTACAGGAAAGCTTTACAAGGATGACACACAACTACCGTTCACTGCCACTGTCAACTTGTGAATACATCTCCATGCAGCACTACTGTATAGCACAAGCCAAATGCTCAGCTCACTTGTGTATATATGAAGTTGTTTACAAGGTAACAGTCTTGACACTAAGGCCATATGCCCCGTCGATTCTGTTATTGAGATGTCAGTCTAATTTCCTGGCCATACGGACGGAGTGTGCAGAGCTTTGGAGCCGGTGTGTGTGCGTGCTGCAGGCTGCTTCCTGCGGTGCACTGGCAGACCAGCGTGTGTGTGTGTGTGTGTGTGCGGTGGTGGGTACACGACAGTCCAAATGTCTGCGTAGATCCCTCCTTCCTGCCCCCCTATGTTGGTGAACAGGTGGAGCGATGGCAGGCAGGCCACGGGGCTGAGAAAGAGGAGAGTGGGTGTATAGAGGACTGCAAAACAGAAGGAAAAACAGTCAACGCTGTATAATGAGTTGCAGGCATGACAGATGAGTTGCATAGGGCAGATTGAGAAAGTGTGCAGAGAGATTGACTCAAGGAAAGGCAAGCAGGGCTGTTGTCAAAGTTTCTTTTTTATGTGTGCATGCTTATATATGCACTTTTTGTTATTTTTTCTGAATTCTTAACACATTGATTTCTGTATGTTTTTACATATTTCACAAAATCAAAAATGCTTTTTATTTATTCAACGGGTATAATTCCCCCTTTAGAGTTCTCATGAGTTACCTACTGACGGCTTAAACCCTCCAACTCAAAGCCTTTATAAACTGGGACCCTGTGGCTGAAGGCCACGCAGAGTTCATAGCTGTGAAAAAGATATAATGGGTGCCATTGAAGCCAAAGCCCTAAAACCATGAAACCACATTTAAAAAGCTGCTCTCTGCTGACCCATGACCCGCGAGACCAATGCTTGTCTATTAATCGTCCATTCTTGGAGCGGTTAGAAAAGTCTGATCCACTCCTAAATGGAGACGGGACCCCGGCCTTCACGGATCTCCAGGAGACAAAGACGCCTTCTGATCCCGCCGCCACACCCCCCGTTTTCACTCTCTCCGCACCCCTTATCTGGTGGTCTCATTCAGCGGCAATAGCATATTGAGAAGTTGCGTTTAACATTCAAAAGCTCTGCCGATCTTGTTAGTAAAGCGTGAAATAACCCCGTCCCTTTCTCTCCCTGTCTCCCCCCCCGTTTGCTGGGGAGCTCAATGAGGGGGCATTCTTCTCCCACACAATAGGCTTCTTCAGCATTTCTTCTGTTATTGATCTGAATAGTTGGGAGTGAGGGGCTAAACTTTAGACATCTGGCTCTTTGATGGAGGGGGTGCAGGGTGGTTGATGCCCTGGCAGTATGTGTTGTGTGATGTGAAGTGGGTTGGTGGTGGTGGGGGGGAGGGAAGGGGAGGTGATGGGCATTTTTGTTTTCTTTTGTGGCTATAGACCTGAAGCTTTTTGCATTGATTTAAACTACGGAAGGTTAAAGCGGCCTTTTTATTTGCTTGTTTATCCGTCAAGTGGACGCTTTAGTGAGTTAAAGTCCTTCATTTTTCTTTTTGTGGTTTTCAATATCTTTTTAAACGTATTTTGTACATTGGTGTGTGTGTGTGTGTGTGTGTGTGTGTGTGTGTGTGTGCTGTTCATCTAATATAGAGGGAATGATACAATGTGACAACATGTTTAAAAGCGTTCTGGTTTTTGACCTACAGCTGACCTCTCTCCTCTCCTCTCTCCTTCCTCTGCAGACAGTAGAGAGAAGAAGAGCCCTGCCATGCCCGGTTCTCCTGTGGATGCTAAGACTCATTCCAGATCAGCCCCCAGCAGCAGCGCCAGCTCCACCATGCCACCCCTGCCCTCCGTCAACCCCAGCGGCCCTCGCCCGGCCTCCTTCTCCACCACAGCATGTAAGGATCATTCTTGTGCAGAGCAAAGCCTGTGACTGTTACTTGTCGTTTCCACCCTCAAAGATTGCATTTGTATTCATAAATTGAATTTGTAATGGCGTTCTTAAAGCGCATCATCTTAATTTCTCCCCTTTCCCCTATACCTCCCCAGTGACCAACGGGAATCACCATTCCCCACCGACCCTGAACGCAGTGCCGTCTCCGCCGCAGCGCTACAGCAACGGGCCGTCCTCCTCCTCTTCCTCGTCGCTGGCGAACCAGCAGCTGCCGGCCACCTGTGGGGCTCGCCAGCTGAGCAAGCTGAAGCGTTTCCTGACCACGCTGCAGCAGTTTGGCAACGACATCTCTCCCGAGATCGGAGACAGCGTCCGAAGCCTGGTCCTGGCCCTCGTGGTAAGATTACTTCTTGTACCTTGTATATTTCCGTCTTCTCTTCATGACTTAGAGTGACTTGGTTTCTTGAACGTCACTTTCCTCCTGTCTCCCCAGAATTCGACAGTTACCATCGAGGAGTTCCATTCGCGGCTTCAGGAGGCCACCAACTTCCCCTTACGGCCCTTTGTTATTCCTTTTCTCAAGGTAAACACATCTCCAACATCCCCTTCCATCTACCCGTATTTGCTTTGCATTATTCCGTTGGTCTACTTCCTTTTTTTTCTTTGCAGCAGTATTTTTCTTCCCCCTCTCAGTTTAAGTTTTAAACCTTCCACTCTCAGAGTCATCTATCCCTGCTGAAAGAATCACCCTCCCTTCTCCTGGGGCTGTCAACCACATTATTAATCGCAGAATAAAAAGTGATAAAGAGAAGGTCCTTGACATCACCCTCATTCAAGGATGATCTGAATAATCTATGGCCCTATCACATAAAGAACATGTGCGTCGTGATTGAAGAGTAATATATTCGTGACACGTTGTCTCCAGCATACAATGCTGTGGTCTATAAATAGGCATCTGTGCAGTGTTTTCTAATTGAATAAACAGCTTCAGTTCAAAGTGACTATCGAGATTTGCGTGTTGACTTGACAAGCAACAGATGAGCGTGCGTGTTAAACAGCCTCTCGAGCCCCTTTGTAACCAGCGAGAGTATACTTTTTAAGAGCTCCCCTCGGTAAAGCGGCCCGTAAATCTTCAGTCGGTTGCGCCGCTGTAACTTTCAAGTGTCCGAAATCCGCTCTCTTTTTCTGCACTTACCTCTTACTCACCTTTGGAGCCCCTCCATCTGTCTGCCCGAGAGCGCCGAGACAAGAAACCTCTGTTCCCCTCCTTTTACTAATTTATTACAAGGGGGGTGGGGTCCCCACGACTTGATTCCAACTCCTTGAGAATCTTAAGAAAGAGAGAGAGAGAGGGGGAGAATTAGACAGATGGGACGAAGTCAGGGGGTGAGGAAGTGGAAAAGAGAGAGAGGAGAGAGAGAGGGAAACTCGGAAGTGCGAAACATGCCTATAAAGTGTTCCCTTCCCTTTTTATGGGCGTCAGCGTGCCATATGGAGCCGCTGTCCCGTTAAAAAAGCATTCAGCTGCCAAGGCGCCGCCGATCCAGCATCCGCCCCGCTGAACCCCAGAGAGCCCTCTGCTCAACTGACACACAGCACATGTGTCCGCTAGCTGGGGGCCCCCAGGGAAGGAAGGGAGGCAGAGGAGCATGGGAGACCGACGAGAGCACACAGGGGGGTGGTACAGAGATAAAGCAGAGGTATCAACATCTTTGTGTGACGGAAGGTGCACCGATGAGGGAGAGATGCTGTGAGACGGTAAAAGGTCAGATTAGGTAGGAGAAGAAAGGTTTACAGAATCTGCTAGGTAACGGCTGAAAAAAGCAGGAGGTCACGAAATGAGAACGGCATGGTTGTTTAGTTGGTTGCTCAAGAAGAGGGAGAACGAGGGGAGCGAGGAAGCGGCGTAATTGCAAACACACCGGAGTCTGTTCCTAATTAGGGAAATGCAGAGGAAGAAAAAAAACGAGATGGAAAAGATAGGACGGAGACGGTCACAGATAAATATTAAAAAGAGAAAGGAGGTAAGGAATGAGAAGGAGAAGTGGAGTCTGTGTATCATTTGTTATGAAATGTGTACAAGTTCATAATCCTCCTGTATCATCGTGCGTATCGATGCTGCGACCAACCGCCGTGTGTTGTGCTTGGTAACCAACTTCAGCAGCAGCGTAGAAAACTCCCACCACAGCCACCATGGAGGCAGCCACAGAACAACACCCAGACCCAAATTGAGTCTTACAGCCAGACCTCAAGGAGTCAGTGCCCCCCCTTAAAAATCCCCCTTATACTCCCACTACGGCGTCCTCGCTTAGCTCTGTTACAGTGCTGGTGGTCTGTTTGCGTCAGATCTCGTATTTTAATGACAAGCTGGCTAGTGCTTCTCTTTTCTGTTGGCCTCTGAATGAGTATGTGAGGTATGACAGGCGGCTGACATTTTAACCTGGTGCAAAAATGCTCAATCATATTAGGAAGATTTCTTAATTTAATTAACTCTTCTGCAAATTAGAAATGAACCCTCACCCATTTCTTTTTCTTCTTTGCCAGGCAAACCTTCCCCTTCTGCAGAGGGAGCTCCTCCACTGTGCACGGGCAGCCAAGCAGACCCCGGCCCAGTACTTGTCCCAGCACGAGCATCTCCTGCTGAGCACCACCATGGCCTCCTCTCCGGACTCCTCCGAGCTGCTGATGGAGCCTCCGGAGTCCGTCGCCACCAAGAGACACAGCCCCAGCAGGTTAGATAAAAGTATACATTAGTGGAAGTACACAGCCTTCATCTTTCTGCTTATATTTTTAACCGCCCCACTCGCCTTCTCTCCTCTCCAGAGCTAAAGAAAACGGTTTCCACGAACGTCCACCCGCAGCCCTGGAGCCCGCCGCCAAACGAATCTGCACCATCAGCCCGGCCCCCCGACACAGCCCCGCGCACCCGCTGCCCCTCAGCGCCCAGCTCCACCCGACCCCTCCGCCCCTGCAGCACTACGCCCTGGACGACATCGCAGCGCCGCACATCCTGCACCGCGAGCACAGCCAGCGCATGTTGGAGATCCGCGAGCTCAAAGACAGGCCCAGGCTCCCTGGTACGTGATGCTTTTTATTAAGTTATGTTTTTGGCCACCGGTTTCTTAGAGTCATTTTGTTTCTTAAGATTTTAAAGTTAATGACTACTGACATTTTATTTATTCTTCAAGGGAAGTTTAATTCTCAGTCTCACGCTGGTGGTGGAAAAGTTCAGTTTCATGAAAAACAAACAGCATCAGACATTATTTCCTTTTCATCTTGCGGCAGTAATAAAGGATTAGTTAAGAGGCTACCGTACACGCTTTTGGACATTAAACCAGTTATCAAATCACCTAAACTCAAATTATTCAAAAAACATTCCTGCAAATACCAAAAAAACTGGTTCTCCACAGTGGATTGAATGCAAGTGGCTGGCTCTAATTTAGAAATGAACCCATTTGCATGATAACAGACATATATTATGAGACCAATAACGGGTGGTCTGTGTGTTTGTGTAGCCGTCCCCCCGAACGTATATATATCTCTGGAGTCCACGTGTGTATAAACAGAGCCGTACTGTCCAGGCATGGAGGGTTAGATCTACTCTGGTGTATATCTACCCTCCATTTGGGGCTTGTCAGCACGCAGTGGAAACAGCAGTAGCTCACACACATACACACACACACACACACACACACACACACGTACAGAAACATACCTTGATATGTTCATGGTAGAGGTGCTGTGTTTACGAGGCCTTAGTCCCTTGTCTGACAGCCTCCCGCCCGCCTGCCGCCACTTAACTCACAGACACACACACATAAACACACCAGTGCACACACACTCGTGGCTTTGAACTGATGAACGCTGATGAGAACCAGGAGTAGAGAAGAGGTCGAGGGGAAGGCTAGTGAGCGAGCGTGTGTGTGCGTGTGTGTGTGTGTGTGTGTGTGTGTGTGTGTGTGTGTGTGTGTGTGTGTGTGTGCATGAGGGAATCATTATTCTTTTCAGCAGTGGCCTCTCGTTGGCTGTTTGTTACTCAATTTTAAGAGATGGTGGTTTGTCTTTGTAGTCGGTGTGCGTCTCTGTGTACGAACACGTATCAAGACGTTTCTGGGCTCTGTGTGAGCACAAGCTTGTGTGTGTATGTGTGTGTGTGTGTGTGTATGTGTGTGTGTACAAACTATTATCATTACTGTTAAACGTACAATTAAGATATTGCTTAAGTTATAGTATTGTGCAACAACGAAATTGGAATCAGATAGTTCAGTAAATGAGTGTGGATGTTATGTGTGTATGTGTTCATGGTTGTAATGGTCCACAGTGAGTGTCAGAGCGGCTGGTTGTGTTTAGAAGTGGAGCCACTCCACTCAGCCTGAGTGTCTCCCTACTGGAATGCTGTGAGCTCCAGTGTGTCTATATATGTGTGTGTGTGTGTGTGTGTGCGGTTGACAGCTGACTTCCAGATGTGCGCAGGCTCTGGGTGCTGGAAGTCTGTTTTGCATCACAGGCTTCTCTTTTTTTTCTCTTTCACCCCTCAACTTTCTCAGTCCATCGAACATCTTTTGTTTCTTATTTTTTGTTATGTTTTTTTTTACTTTACCTCGTCGCCGTCACTCTTAATTCTGGGATGTAAGAAGGTGCTGCCTCATGTCTGTTCTATAGGGCTGCAAGTAATGAAAAATGTGGATCAGTGTTTTCCCAAAGCTCAATATGACGTCCTCTAATGTCTTGTTTTGTCCACAACTCAAAGACATTCAGTTCGCTGTCATAGAGGAGTAAAGAAACCAGAAAATATTCACATTTCTAAAGCTGCAATCAGAGAATTTAGATTGTTTTTTTTCTTCAAATTACTCAAATCGATTATCAAAATAGGTGACAATTAATTTAATAGTTGCCAACTAATTGATTTAATCATTGCAGCTCCACTCTTCTGCTATGTGAGGAAAATATTTAATCCCAATTTATGACCATCACAATATATCTTGTAGTGACATAATTAGGGTTGGCCTGAATGCTTCTAGGCTTCGACAATTGCCATTGTATACGACCTCCAAATCAGTATTTGAATGCTTGGTTTTTATTTGTTATATACAAGTATGTAATGATAATATATAAATCCCCAAATAACCCATGAAATGAGGAATAAACCCACAACATTATTCATTCAATTTTAATTTTTTTTGTCATATTCTAGCACAGATTTGCCACAGACATTCACACCCACACACCTTCCACTCACTCACTGTCACTTGTGGCTTCTCTTCCCATTAAAAAGCTATGTTAATCACATTTGCCTGTGGTCTGTCTTGTGTGTTTTAATCAGGCACTAACGGGGGCTACCGCGAGGAGCCGGTGGACCACAGACTGACAGACAGAGAGTGGGCTGATGAATGGAGGCATCTGGACCATGTAAGTCTGCACACAGGCACCACCACTACTGCTGCTAATGGCTTGTGATAGAGAAAGAATGTAAAAATGTAATTTGTCTTACGGGGGTCCTATAAGCTTAAAGAGTTTCTCACAGCATGAAAGCAATGATAACATCTACAGCACATCTGGATGTTATGCATTGAAAGGAGGAATTCCCCCAAAAAATATTGGCTTCAAATTATGTCGTGTTTAAAGAGTAGTGGTTTCATAAATAGCTAAAAGCAAATCTCAAGTCAAGTACAATGTTGTGTGTCCTTCTTCGTCCTCTAGGTGTTGAACTGCATCGTGGACATGGTGGAAAAGACACGGAGGTCGGTGAGCGTGCTCAGGCGATGCCAGGAGTCAGATCGCGAGGAGCTCAACTACTGGAGACGGCGTTCGAGCGAGCAGGAGGACCCACGCAAAGGAGGCTCAGGCTCCGCTCCGTTCTCCAAGACACACAGCCCCCACTCTGCAGAGCCTGGTGGGTACAATTCAATTATGTTGGTATGCCACAGAAACCAATGATTCTGCTGTCGTTTCTGTGATTGGCGCCTATTGTTTTCCATAAAAAGAAGAATTCTTCATGAGTGAAGCCAAACCAATGGAAACACCAGTTAGTTAGTTATGCTTAAAAAAAAGGGCAAGTTCACCCAAACTACAAAAAAAAGTAATTAAAGCCAGATAGCGGTATCTACCATGCAGATGGTTTTATTTATTTGCCCAAGTTTTGAGAACACAGGAACATGAGAGCGAAGACAATTTTGTACGTGGGCTCCATAATCTTGAGTTTTGGATGCTTGGGTGAACTGATCCTTTATTTTAAATGTGAATAAGCATCATAGATGAGCATCAGTCTCAGATCCTGGAAAAACAGTCCTGGCAGGAAAGTATAACTGTTGATAATTGGAGGTTAGACATACATTAAGGGGAGAGATTTTGGGCCATTTTGCTTCAATAACATGTCTTTTAGACTAGTGGAAAGAAAACATCCAAAATACACACTTTGGTGTTTATTTTACTACTTTGTCTATTTGCTTCTGTAGATTTCTCCTAAATTCACCCAAAGTTAGCTGTAGATAATGCCTCATTTACATATTTAAACATACAAGTTCAGAAAACTTGTAAAACAAAAAGTAATTTTGTTAATGTAAGTTATCAAATGGGGAAGTTTCATGGTGGTATCTATTAGTTTTGGGGTTCTTTTACCCTATTCACCTGAGTGTCTTGAAAAATGTATTGAATTTCACAATCCATATCTTTAGAGGCTGTTTTCTTATAATTAGTTTTTTTTGTCAGAAATCTCCACTTCAGTAGCACCTACATACACCAAACTTTCCAGTTTCATTCCTCTCTATCATCTGAAGGTTTTTACAGAGGGGTTTGTTCATATATCATTCATCGCCTGATTTACACAACATTTTTATTCCTAAAAACATGGTGAAAATGATTTTTTTTTAATGGCTTGTTGACCGTATTTTTCTGATTTATGGAGTGATACAAAGAGATATCCAAAAATCCCTCTGTAACAACCTTTGACTGTAATAGGTCAACAAAATGAAACAACAATTTTTAACCCGGCTTCATCCAATTTTTGAGAGGTCTGTTCAGGAAATGTACGCAAATTAACACATTTAAGATAATGCCTAATTTGCATATTTCAGAAAACTTGTGTTACAAAAAAATGAATTGCCTTAATGTAAATTAACAACTGCAGAAGTTTCATGGCGATATCTATTAGTTAAATTCCTTTACCCTATTCACCTTTAGTGTCTTCCCTTAAATCTCAAGCCTGTTACAAAAACCTGAACTTAAATGCTATTCTTAACAATAAGATATAATGATTTGAACATCCCGAGGCGCAACTTAATGGACATGATACTGAAAGGTCTGAGCACCAAACCAGGACAACCTTTCCTCTATATTCGTACTCTTTACGCCGTCTAGTGGTCGTTAATAGAACTGCAGCTCTAAGTCACAGTGTTGGTGAGTTAGTCCCCCCAGTCTGCTGTGTACTGGCACGGTTCTTTCCGAGCGCCAGCCTTGCCTCCCCCCCTGCTGGTCCATAGTCACAGACAGGTGCCAGGACTGGCCTCGGCCATATCGGCCACAGAAGGGCCGTCCTGCCGTCCTGCAGGCTCAGAGACCCAGAGCTGGCTGACTCGCCTGAGCACCATCTGGGCCCCCAGCCGGGAAGCCTGCCTGCCTGCCTGGGCTCGGGCTGAGGAAGACTGTAGTGGGGGTGGAAATGGCGGCAGGGAGGGTGTGCGTGCACAGGCTGGGAGAGGATGTAAATGAAGATAAAGAGAGGAAAGCAATGGTG
This sequence comes from Sebastiscus tertius, assembly GCA_916701665.1. Classification (NCBI taxonomy): domain Eukaryota; kingdom Metazoa; phylum Chordata; class Actinopteri; order Perciformes; family Sebastidae; genus Sebastiscus; species Sebastiscus tertius. The sequence goes on along the minus strand of CAKAOH010030277.1, from coordinate 16,296 downwards.
AGATAGAGGATATAAGAGATGGGGGGGGGAGATGAGCCAGGTGGCGGCGTCGGAGAGGCAGAGCCCAGTAGCGAGAACAGAAATGAATAGAGAGGCAGAGAGAGAGAGAGAGATTTGAGAGAACAGACAGAATGTTGACACAGCTTGTTGGTCCGCAATTCCCTCCAAGCCAAACACATTCCTTTCTAAAGCTGTCAGATCTCAGATCAGTCCAAGACTCCGATAAACAACAATTACGTTGGTCGTGTGGCCTAGATAGATATGCAGACTTGTTTGCGTCGAGGACAAAATATAAAAAAAAAGACCAGCTGACAAAGACAATATCGCTGCCTGCTTTCTATGTGGCCTTTTTTCCTTTGTGAAGCACCTGTTACCTTGATTGAGCCGTCAGTCACAAAGTCAAGCCATTATTTCAACAATTAATCATCTTAATATCTTTTATAAGCCTTGGCAGGTGCTAATCCCTTCTGTCTCTGCTTTCCCGCAGACTCCCAGCGCGACTTTGCTCCGCGGCCAGGCTCAGCATACGTTACAGATGAGATCTGGAGGAAAGCTGGTAAGGACGCCGTCACATTTTGAAATTTAAAAATTACTGATGTGTTATTGAAAAGAAAAAACATGCTAATATAATTAGTTCGATACAAAAGACAAAACGCACAACATGAAAAACTCTGTGGTCTCTTTTTTTACTGATGCGATTGTGCAAGAGTTTAAACTTAAAAACAATCTTCTCCCCTGATGTATAGAAGAAGCGGTGAATGAGGTCAAACGGCAGGCCATGGATGAGGTCCAGAAGGCCGTAGCGGAGGCCGAACAGAAGGCTTTTGAAATGATTGCTTCCGAGAGGGCTAAGATGGAGAAGACTCTGGTCGATGCGAAGAAGAAGGCTAAAGAGGATGCCATCCTGGTCATCAACGAACAGGAGGATTCCAGTGAGGTGAGCACAGATAGAGATTGTGGAGAGTCTATGAAGTCCTGAATTTAAAAATAGTGATTCTGCATCAGCGGGCAACTCCAGAGGTCTGAAAAGTGAAGCCAATGCAGAAGTGCCTTAAACTTGCATTATTTCTAATAGCCAGCAGGGGGCGACTCCTCTGGTTGCAAAAAGAAGTCTGATTGTATAGAAGTCTATGAGAAAATGAGCCTACTTCTCACTTGATTTATTACCTCAGTAAACATTGTAAACATGAGTTTATAGTCTCAATCGCTAGTTTCAAGTCTTCTTCAAAACAGCATGATGTTCATTTAGTAAATTATGGTCCCATTTAGAGTCAAATAGACCATAAAGCAAGGGATGCTTTAGGGCGTGGTTACCTTGTGATTGACAGGTCGCTGCCACAGCGTTGTCCGGTCTGGGAGTTTTCAGTGTTGTTGTCTTAGAACTTTCTTTCAGTGCGTTTTCAGTTCATGAAAGATAATTAGAACTTTTTTGGTCACCTAAAAATGTCTTATTCAGTGTCCAGTTGTACTGAGCTCCATCTTCTCGTGTCACTTCTGGTTGCAAAAAAACAAGACGGCGACCACAAACCAATGGCTGACTCATGTCCACTTCTTATATACAGACTATGTTCTGCATACAAGCACTTCAAATTCATTTTCTTACATTCAACTTTCAGTTAAATGTAGACAGTCATACTTAAAAGCTACTATAATCAAATATTATTTTAACATTAAAATTGGATCAAATGACTGCATTGAAGTGACAGAGGTTGAATCCACATAATTATCATCAGACTCTGCTGTTCATCTCAGTGCTATGCAGCTTCACAGCATCTTTCAGCTCACTGTTTTTGTTTTCAGCCACACAACTTTGCGGTTTTGGTTCACTCTTGTTGCTCTCATCGTTGTCGTGATGCAGACAGTGGTTTTCAATGAAAGTGTATTTAGCAGCTAAAAAGCTATATATTTCCTTCAGGGGCTGGTAGAGAGCAAAACAGAGGTTAAAAAGGAGAGTGACAACTTAAATTTGCGAGGAACACGATTATCAGGTTGATAATATGTCGATGTTAAGATTTTGCTTTTATTTTGGAAGAGGCTTACTCAAATAAAGCAACGTATCCTCATACAACATCTTATGAGAAGTTATTCCTCATTTTTCTTGGGTTTTCCTTTGAATGAACCTGCCAATTTCCTCTCGTTACATGCACACAGCCTTTTCAAAATAAACTTCTGTCTTCAAAGGTTAGGATTACAAAAAGGTCGTGGTTTGGGTTAAAAAAAAAAAAAAAACTATGCTTGAAATACTTGGTTTGGTTTGGGCAACAGAAGTACTTGGTTAGGTTTATGAAAATGTTGTGGTTTGGGTTAAAATAACTACGGAAGTGGCTAAGTTAACTTCAGAAGTTATGTGACAAACCATCATTGACTTCTGGTTTCATAGGGGATATAAACACCGGTCTCCTGGGTGAAAGTCTGGCATTCTTTCTTCCTTCGTACATGGCGTTTGTCACTCTCTTTATACTTCCTGTTTCACAATTACATGGATTACATACAAATTGATTTTGTGGGATATATACAAATTACAGTGCATTACTTTTCGTAGGTATAGCTATGAACGGCCTGAATAAAGACACAAATCTGCATGTGCGACATTCCTGTTAAAAACTAAAAGTCGTCTCTCCTTCCTTCCTCAGTGTTGCTGGAATTGTGGCCGCAAAGCCAGTGAGACATGCAGCGGCTGCAACGCCGCTCGCTACTGTGGCTCCTTCTGCCAGCACAAAGACTGGGAGAGGCATCACCTCATCTGCAGCCCAGGACTTCAGGCTCAACCCAAACCAGTTTCCGCCATCACTGCAAGCAGGGCGGCTGCCACAGCAGCGGCGGCGGCAGCAGCAGCAGCAGCCGGGGTGTCTCCCGTCGGTCTGGCCGGGGTCAAGGCCCCCGACAGCATTCCTTCAGCGTCCAGTCCTGGTGGAGAGAAAGCATCAGTCGCCTCTCGCTCCTCCACCCCTTCCACCCCCGCCTCGGCCCCCGAGACCAACGGACACTGAGGAGGCGAAGGACATCAGCGGTGAACGTGTCGCCTATCTTTTTTTTCCCTTACTGGGGAAGAATCAGCAGCAAGAGGGAACTATTTGTGGGTTAAGTTAGGATAACAGATTTTTCATCATACTCTTTTTGGCAGGAAAAAAGGACAGATTATGGATGACTGTTTGAGTGATATGTCAACTGGGACTTTGGCTTTGGCAAAGAACAGAAGGACTCGTCTCGAACGCATCTATTGGATGAACAGATCTCCCTAACAGATGGAAACGTGTTTGTCTTCGTCCAAAAAACCCCAAAATCTTGGATCTGCGAGGGGCGGAAAAAAAACTGCCAGTTTATCTCTGGAAGTTATGAAAGGAAGGCATATGAGAAAAGACAGAGAAGACGCCTCCCCCTCTCAAAACCAATATTCTCACTTCGTTGTGTATAGAATTAAGATGATAAGGAGGGAGGCGGTGGAAAATGTAAACAGTGTAATAGTACCAGCCATAAAGCATCCGTCTTCGTCCTGTAGGAAAAGAGTCGTCTCTGCAGTTCCTTCCTGTACATATAAATATTTGCTCGCCAACTTCTCGTCAGGTTTTCATACGTGTGAATGTGTGTCAAACGGTCGTGCCGTCAGTGAATATTGTACAGCATAATGATAACTTTTGTCAAAGCAATATTAAAAAGTGAAGTGTTCAGGTATCTCAAGCCGTTTCTGCATCACCAAAGTCGCTAAAGATGAGAAGAGTCGTCGCCTGTAAATGTCCTCGTGAACCAAGAGATAATTATACACTAACCCCACATCATATCTACTTTTTATAAAACTCTGGTCGCTATTTTTCATTTCTGATCGTCAGACATCTTCAAAAAGAACAGAGAGAGAAAAGTCGATGGTGATTGGATCAAGTCGGCGCAGGAAGATGAAGTTAAAGACTTTATTCTGGTTGCGGTTTCTTTTTTGGCACTTGTTCGCGTCACCGGTTGCGTGAGGCGGGGTCGGATGTTGCTCCAAATCTTCCACCAATGCAATATTTGCGTCAGGTAGTTTGTAATACAGCTTTTCAAGTACAGTTTTCCATAAAAAAAAGGAGATTTATGATAATAAAATCTTTGGAATTATCAAAAAAGGGAGCTAAAATCCTGAATGGTGCTCTCGTTACCGCGGTGCAGGTTTAGAGCAGCGACTCCGTCCCACAGAGAATCTCAGGAGGCAGCTAAACTGTATTTCCATGTACAGATTGTTCTGTTCTTTTTTCTTTTTGTCGCAGTTAGGTTCAAGATTTATCGTACTCTGCTGTTACAACTGAGACATTGTTCTTGTTTTTTTTGTTCGTTGTAAGATGACTTTGTAAAGAATATCATGAGAGAATGCCTTTATTTTGTGAGCCACGACTTTCTTTGTTCCTTTAACACATTCTTTTGTTATGAGGCATCACTTCATATGAAAAAAAGATATCTTGACATGAAGTATGAAATAAAGAAATAGAATTACTTCAAAATTGTTTTTTTGTCTTTTCATGATTGACCTTATATTAGGAATATGTGATGAAATATAGAAATCAAATCTGCAATTATGAATCTAAATCATAAATGTTAGGAGTTAAAGTATGAAATAAAACATCTGTCTATGCATATAAAATGACATATCATCTCATCTCTGAACCAACTTTACTTGATCAATATTAATAAAAAAACATAAATCACTATAGACATAATTAGTGTATCAGAAACTCCATACATAGAGTAGGCCACATATCCATTTTGAAACTTAATATAATGAATTATGCAGTCTAGTCTTTAATGTTGTTTAGATAGCACAGCATTTATTGTGGTAATATTATTTCTACAACATTTTTTTATTACTGTAATATAAAGAACACAGGGCATTTAGTATTTCAGATTTTAGGTTTGTGTTTTGTTGGGTTTACCGAGTGCAGAGCTGAATAAATATCACTTTGATAATAAAGTCATTTTCATTACAAACCAGCATTATATGAAACCAGAAAATGTCCTTCCAAAAGAAGTGAATAACAGAGCGTCAGATCGCTTTTCAGAATAAAATGCTTTATTTATTTTACTTATTAAATAAATCATTAAACATGTTTAAACATGTCTTATAATAAATCAAATTATAGACAATTGCTTTTTCAATTAATTCGTTTTACTGCACAAAGTTTCTTCTAAAAGCCTCACAAGTCTATTTTTATTTTTTTTGCGTCCTCTTTGTCTCCCTAATGTTGTGAATCATTCAGTGACTCCTGATGAAATATGCAAGAGGCATTTTTTGGATGCAGGTATGAAATAATGAGGAGGCTCTCCTCTATAGAGATTGAGTTATTCTGAGGTGGGAAGAAATTCAGTCATGTATAATGTAGAATGTTTTTCCACCTCTGAAGGTAATTCATATTCAAGTCAGCTCATCCTGAAGGTCTGTAGAAAAAAATAACCATACTTCAACAGTTACTTTAATCATCATTGTGTTTTACATCAAAGAAGCCAAATGTGAATAAAAACAAAGGCCAACAGGCAGTGGGAATTTGTAATATCGTATATAACCAGGAGGTGGCAGTATAAGACATATTTTAGTAAAGTGTCATTGCTTCTCAAAGCTAGAAGATCCTTTAGGCTATATGGGTGACTTGTTGCAAAGGTCTGTGATGGAAAGAAGTACAGGTGATCATTGTAACTTGGATCACAGCCCACAATTCCTCATCTATGATAATAAATTCAACAAAATATATTAATACAAAAAAATCCTTTTTGTCTCAAAAAGAGGACAAATACCAGTTGTAAATACCACACACACACACACACACACACACACACACACACACACACACACAGTGAAAAAATACTTCTTTACAAGTAAAAGTACATAATGCAGAAAAATGCCCCTTTGTGAGTGTTATACAATTATATTATAGGATTCTTATGATGCATTAATGTGTAAGTCACATTTTACTGTTGTAGTCGAGGTGGAGCCAATTTTAACTACTATATATACACTGTTGGGTAGTTTTATGTATAACAATGTATCAAATGTAAGAATATTCTTAATTTGAAAAGTAGTACCTGCAGCCGTCAAACACATGTAGTGGATAAAAACTACAATGTTTCCCTCCAAAATGTGGAGTAGAAGTATATACATACAGCATCAAATGGAAATACTCAAGTACAATAACCTCAAATTTGTATTTAAATACAGTAAATGTACTCGGTTACATTCCACCACTGTAGGCAAAGTTGTTGATAATACATCTTAACAAAACAAGCTGCTGTTGCCGCACTGCTGTTGTATTTTTAAGCACAAATCTATATAAAAACGTGATTGTAAAGTGTATTGACTCATCATTAGTAGATCTAAAAATGAAACGTGTACTCATCCGTTGTGTGTGTCAGCAAGTGTTGTTGGTTATTTCGGTGCCGCTCTAGCAGCAGCATCGTGACGTCTGCTTTATGCTGAAGATGAGATATTGAGTGGTTTCATGTTGTGGCTTAGATGTCACATGGACACAGCAAAACAATTAAGGTTGTAGGTTTCTATCTAGTTATTAACATGGATCTGTATATGCTGGTTTTATACAAAGTGCATTCAGAAAGTGTTCAGACTCAACACACAATAATGACAAAGCTAAAATAGGATTTAATTGTTTTTGCAAATTTATTAAAAAGAAAAAAAAAAGAAATATCACATTATAACATAAGTATTCACACCCTTAACTCAGTACTTAGTTGAATCACCTTCAGCAGCGATACAGCCTTGATTTTCTGCCAGTCTTCTCTGCAGATCCTCCAGAGGTATTCGATTGAACGTCCTTGAGCGTCCAGACTTGAACTTAGGAGTGGGTTTCGGACATGTTCCAGCCACTCTTAAGTGGTCTTGGCTGTGTGTTTATAGGGTCACTATCCTACTGGAAGGTGAACCTTTAGGACAGTCTGAGGCACTGACCGCTCCGGACCAGATTTTCATTAAGGATCTCTGTACTATTCAGCTTTCCCTCTCAACCCTGACCAGTCCCAGAGTCCCTGCCGCTGAAAAACACCCCCACAGCATGCTGCTGCCACAACCATGCTTCACCATTGGAGTGGTATGGTATCACAGGTGATGAAGACGATACCGCCTGGTTTCCTCCTGACATGACTCTTAGGATTGTTCAATCATGGTTTCAGCAGACCAGAGAATCTTTTTTTCACACAGTCTGAGAGTCCTTTAGGTTTTTTTGCAAACTCCAAGCAGGCTTTCATGTGTCTGGCACTGAGGAGAGGCTTCAAAGTTTCTCTCCATCTCCACACAGGATCTCTGGAGCCCCACCAGGGTGACCATCAGGTCCTTGGTCACCTCTCTTACCGAGGGTGTAGGTTTCATTTCAACATTTTTTTGAGGGGGGCAAATTTAGTGGGGATCTGCATTGCATTTTCAGTGTTAAACACTTCCATTTCTTGCATTCTGATGAACTTTAATGCACCAGTTTCTGCCTTTTCTTATCAATTTATTGTGGAAATGTGTTTATGTAAACAAAAACACAAAATACAGGCGCCAGGTGAGAATTCAAAATATAAAGGGATATAATGCAGGGCACATCGGAATTATCTAACTACTCCAAAAATAATGCGAACGAGTTTGCTCAAATATTAGTAAGGACAATTAGGTCCTCCCAAAGTATTGTTAGAGACATGTCTCCTTTGTCCATATTCAAACCTGTGCCCTTGCCCCCGATTGCTCAGTTTGGCTGGGCGTCCAGCTGAAGCGCTCTGCTTGTTCCAACTTCTTCATTTTTTCAGATCTATGGAGACCACTGTGCTCTTGGGAACCTTAAACACAGCAGGATTTTTCTGTAGCCTTCCACAGATCTTTGCCTCAACACAATCTCGTCTCTGAGCTCAGTTCCTTCAATCTCATGGCTTTGGTTTTTGCTCTGATAAGCAGTCAGCTGTGAGATCTTATGTAGACAGATGTGTGCCCTTCCATGTCCAGTCAACTGAATCACAGGAGGCATCTTTTACTGTGTAGTTCAGTAGAGCCAACACAGGACACTGACGAGAGGTAGGTGAAGTGATAAGGAAGGTTTATTTACTGGTTGGGAGAAACCAGTAAATGGAGGCAGAGGTTACTGGTGAAACAAAGTAGAGCGAGGTAGATGGCAGGACGAGAGTGTGGCAAAGCAGCCAGCAGGAGGAAAGTCAAGGCTGATATACTGCAGGGTTGATGAGTTGATTGTATCAAAGGTGTGTGTGTGGATGGGAGCAGGTGAAACAGCTTGGCAGCGATCAGGGAGTCTGTAGAGTGAGTGGAGAAGCCCGCCCACGGCAACACACATTCACTATACACTATTGCAGGATTATCAAAAAATACAACTTCTTGAGCTTTGAATTGTTTGATTTTAATTGGAAGGTACTGCATGGTGTAGCTCCCCTAGCCCTTCAACAATTTATTCTAACAGTTCATGGTGAAATAAGACAAACAGGATCATCAACAAGGGGAGTTAAATAACATATTGCTCAAGAATATTTTCTCAATGTGCTTTTTCAGTTACAGCAACAAAACAGTGGAATGATATCCCAACAATCATTAGAGCGTGTATTAATTTTAGTCAGTTTAAACTATTGTAAAAAAGTGTTGCGCCAGTTTGTGGGCTTGTCAGCTCAGCTCAGTTTTTGATTCTATATAATTTTTAAAAGTGCCAATATTCAAAATCTACATAGCTGATTTCTTACCTCATAATTCTCAAAAGTGAATTTAGTGATGAAATAGCGCACGGAAATGGTAAAAAAAAGAAACTTTTTGGCCACAGTTGTTGTGACCATAGACTGTATGGTTCCAGCGCTTTGCATTGTGGGACATGGTAGGCAAAGTAGACTTGTCCGATGCATACTGGAGATCTTTTTCCGAATCAGTACAACATCCTGGTATTTTTGACATACTGCCAATTTTGCTTCTGTTTGCATACTGCATAATACATGCTTAAAAAAGAGTAAATATCCAGTGAGCCACAGTTCTCTGGATGAAAGTGCTTTGCCGATGGCAGATAAAGTGGCCAGTGTATATAAGATATATATACAGTATACAATAGCCTACATATAGGCCTATGTGAGTATTGGGGACTTCCTCTGTTTACATTCGGAGTTATTTTCCTTCTGCGATTTATCTTTTGTTCTGTTTTGCATTGAATAATTTATTTTTGTTGCCATTTTTATGAGTCGGTGGCTCTTGCGACCACAAATCTATCTGCTGAAAGAAGAGAAAAAGTTGTCAGCAAACACACACAGTTGTGTTTGTGTGTATGAGTTGTCTAGCTGTGTTTGTCCGGGACAGTGTGTGGTATATAGAGTGTAATGATTGTGGAGAGAGATTGGTTTAATTATGTGCCTAGTTTATGTCCCAACTCCTTGCTGGAGGCAGAATAGTGGAAGTCACTTTAGATTCTGTCCTTGTTTTGTTTTCAAAGCTCCACTCATTATGGCTGGAAAACAAGCACCAGTATGCAGAGCAGTGATACAGAAAACATATTTCCCTCTTTCTTTCTTCCCTCCCCTTCCTCTTTTCTTACTTCTGTAGTTTCCTATATCATCTACTTTGATAACAACTCCTAAATAATTAATCATTCCTGTAACAAACACTGAAAACTACTTTCTGACATTGTCATCTCCAACTTTGCATGTTAATATCATTTAATGTTCTTACTTTATGAATCATCGGTCTCCCACACAGACAATGACCTACATTTAACACTTTCTGCAATGACCTTTGGAGATGTGGCAGTTATGTCACAACAACAACAACAACAACAGAAGTACACTAGACATTTAGCAAGATAATTATTGTATATAAACTTTTTCAAAAGAAATGTTCAACTCCTTGCTGTACTTCTCTCTGGTCCATATGTTAATCTTGCATGATGGATAGAAACATATGTATATATATATATACAGTATATATATATACTATATATTTTACATGGCCATTGATACATATATGTATATATTTAACATTGTCAGTTTGAGTTACTCACAAAAGCTTGGCAACCATAGTGAGGTCATGTAAACCATTTTTCCCAAAGTAATCTAAATATATGCATCATACATATGTATCAAACAATAGCTATTTGTCGTAGATACTTAATGAGATACAGATAAGTAGGTTGCAGTAGAGCGATGGGAACTGTGCAGAACCAGATGGTAGCTGCAATAGAAAACAGTATAGTACCCAGCGGATTTCTTGTTAATAATACATTTTATGTAGGGTAGGCCTACTGTATAGCAGTCATCCAATAAATCTGAGAGTTCAAAAGGTTTCACAGAAAAGCATAAAACCAAGATAAGCTCCCTGCATGATGAGGAGACAAGATGAGAAACATACCCAATAGAGACAAGGTTAAGAGTCTACAGTCAAGAAACAGAAGGTAGAACAGCTTTAGCTTCTGTATTGTGAGTATTTCCCAGTGAAACAGAATATTTGAGCGGTGTACAGTTACAAGAAGGATAAGTCAAATCCTTTTGAAAAAAAGTGTTTGAGCTTAGAAAGTAGCGGGATATAGAGCTACAGAAGACTGCCCTTGTGGCTGAAAGATTAATGTATGGATGTCATGATGTTATTGGTTGAAATTGGTTTGCACTTGCTTACGTTAAGACACGTCATATTCAGTTGTAGAGGAAGAAAAGATGATATAAAAATAGAAAGTAATTGGGAGCATTCTTATTGTCTCTCAACGGCTCTCAACATGGCAGCCGGCACACAGCTAACAGTGCTAACAGTGAAAACAACAAGTGCTGACAGAGACAACAGTGTTTACCTGAGGAGGAACCGGAGGTGGGTGCTACACTTCAGAATTACAACAACACAAAGGGAGAGTGACTTCATTCTCTGCTCAGGTAGACATTACTTCTCTATATCTTTACACAGCAAATAGTTGTTTGCTGCTATATCATTGCTCTGGATATCAAATTAAACACATTATAGGTGCACAATATGACTGGGAATGTGATCTAAAAGGGTTAAAAAGGAGATTTTAAGTATAGGGTAAGGTTCACCACGTTCATCAACTTAGTAAGCTTGTTAGCATGCTACCATTTGTGAATTATCACTCAACACAAAGTAGAGCTGAGGCTGAATGGGAATGCCATTAGTTTTGTAGGTATTTGGTCATAAACCAAAGTACTGGACAATTTAAAATGCAGACCTGGAGGTGACAGTAATAAAAAGTCAAGAGATCACCAGCATTTTTACTATTCAGGGGAACATTGTTATCCAATGGATCCAGCAGTCAATGGATCTAACAGTCAATGGATCCAACAGTTGTTGACAGTTGACATCTCACTAAAAGCCAACAATGTCAATTCATCATCTGGGTAGAATGAATTTCTGATATATTTTAGTCTAGACTAAAATGGTGACCTCGACCCACCAACCAAAAGACCATAATTCCAACCCGATCTCACGGGAAGGCGTAAACATAGCACAACATTACAAGGGCATTCTGCGTGCCATGAAGATGCATTTTAGGCTTTTTGCATGCCATTTGTATGCCACGCAACAAAACTACTGTAACACGGTAAGGTTTAGGCAATAAAACCACTTTGTTAGTTTTAGGAAAAACGTCTTGGTTGGGCTAAAAATAAGTACATAAACTAAGTAAAATGTGTATGCAAAACAACTAAAAAACACGTAACTAACGTAACTTACAAAACAAAACGTCTGTCTCTTGGTTGAAAGTCCTGTGTTTGTTGGACCCATCCACCTTACCATCCACCATAAGCGGTCTTTCTCACTTTCTATTCTACATCACTAGCTCTGAGTGTAGCATATTCATGCGGATGCATTTACATCGTAGTCGGCTACAGACTACATGATATACAAATGACATGCTTAAAGCAAGAACAGCGTTCTGATTGCATGGCAAATGCCCTGCACATTATCATGTCATTCATAGACATTTCCGTGCCACCAAGCTGATAATTGCCATCCTGACAGCATCACCGCATGGCTAAAAAAAAAATGTAATATATTGATGAGACTATTTGAACAAAAATAGAAACACCATGACCACACCAGTATAAAAAAGTATTAAATGGTAAGCTTAACACAGTCACAGAGCCGCAGTGATGAGAGACCAATAAAGCAAGAATATAAAGTTCACAACATTACCAGTCTAAATCACTCACACATCCAGCGCACTCAGTAAACAAACTCAGTGAAATTTAGCGATGCCCGAGCAAACATGTGTCTGTCACCTCTGCTCAGCGTGATGCTTAAATTACATGATGGCGCTGAAGGATCCGTCACAGTTAATCATCTCGGAGAGCCAAAGAGGACATTGGAGCTTTTTCTTACTCCCATGCTGCAGATCACATTACAACAAAAAATCAATTTTGATGATAATAAAAGTCTCTGTCCCCATCTGTCTTTTTCACATCTTCACATCTCTCCTTACAGACTTTTGTCTTTCCTTTCTCTCTCTCACCCTAAAATTTGCAAATGGTCTTTCACAGAACGCTATTATGAACACTTGATGTTCTTCAAGGCCAGGAGTGTCACAGTAAAGTGTTTGTACTTCTACTGTGCTGGACCTACATCAAAACAAAGATACTGCATGAAATGTAGTTTTTGTATGTTCTGCACAGCACTTACAATTCTATTAAACTATCAATACAGAAACATTTGCAAAAGCAGTTTGTGTGTAAACGGGTAAATCGATTAAAATATTTAATCGTGAATCATCGCTTGATTGCCCATAGTTAATCGCAAACAAATCTCACATTTTTTATCTATTCAAAATGTACCTTAAAGGGAGATATGTCAAGTATTTAATACTCTTATCAACATGGCAAATATGCTTGCTTTATGCAAATGTATTGGAAATCAATTACCAACACAAAACAGTGATAAATATTGTCCAGAAACCCTCACAGGTACTGCATTTAGCATAAAAATATGCTCAAATCAAAACATGGCAAACTGCAGCCCAACAGGCAACAACAGCTGTCAGTGTGTCAGTGTGCTGACTTGACTATGACTTACCCCAAACTGCATGTGATTATCATAAAGTGGGCATGTCTGTAAAGGGGAGACTCGTGGGTACCCATAGAACCCATTTTCATTCACATATCTGCAGGTCAGAGGTCAAGGGTTCCCCTGTGGAAACGGCCATGCCAGGTTTTCCTCACCAAATTTTTGAATGCAGTTTAGTTGTATGGAAACAAATTTTTTTATGAGACAGGGCTGGTATGTAGATATGAAGGGCTCATTCTAAGGTAACAAAAACACAACAATTCTTATTTTCAGGTAATTATACACTACAGAAAACATACTTATTAATATTATATTCCACTTCTGCCAATAGATTCCCCTAAATGCTACACACTGGCCCTTTAAGAATACACATTTGGATAATAAGTCTACAGTTTGTGGCAAACCCCAAGTCAGTGTGAGGAGTCTCTAAGTCACCGAGGACGATCTGACTCAGTCTTTCTGAGAGACACCCTCTGACCATGTTGCCTCCCACACAATCAAGTTTCCAGGGTGAAAGAAATGAAGATACTGAGGCATGAAATGACAACAGCTGTTGCTTTGTCACCTTTGGCCTCCAGTCTTTGGTTTTCTGTGGAGAAAAGTTGCACTTGAACACGTCAGACACACAACAATAACTAATCATCTTGTGTTCGATTGAATTCTCATGTATTTTCACCTTTTAGTTGCTGTTTCATTTTGCTGCTTTGACTTCTTATACGCTTGTGTCTCTTGGCTGAAACCCACTGACAGATCAGATTTTAAAATATCTCGTGCTTTTGTAGTAACATTCTTCAAGGTTTTCTGCTACAGTCACAACACACACAAAGAGGTGACACAGGCTTCGACTTTGGATGCCTTCTGCGTTGCCGTCCGCACAATAAGGCAGAGGAAATAAACAATAGGGAGGAATGAAACAGGACAACAGATGTCGCGTGGTCACCTTAGCCCTGGCCCTTGGCTCTCGTAAGTGATGAGCTGTGTTCGCACACATCAGAGCCAAGGGCACCTGACTGAATATATAAAGCTACTGCTGAAGGAGAACTGCACGCTGGTATTCAAAGAACTTAACTTTGGCTATTCAGCAGTGTACCACTTCCTTTCACCACGCAGAACGGCATGTTTCAAGACCAGGAAATGAATAATATGGAAATGTTATTTAATTAAAATGAATGAGTACTGAAATGTGCCAGTGGCTTTTTTATTTTTTTAAACCAATGTATTGACTTCACAGCTCCCATCAGACATATATCTAATAAAACCTCAATAAAATCAAAGAAGCCAGTCGGTGCTTATGTTGTTTCAGTATCTCGTTGGAATATATAACTGCAAGAAGAAATCTCTTGAGACTCCTGGTTTGTATTTTGAGAGAATAATGCATTCCTTAGTGGTTTCAGTGTACACATTGTTCATCCAGCAGCAGCAGCAGCAGCACTTGGATCTCTACATTGTGTGCAAAAATGGAAGAGACGAGCGAGTTAACCCATGCTGTATCACCAACATATACAATAAATCAGGTAGAACGCCGCAGGAGGGGAATTTATATCTTGTGTATACATGTAGCCGGAGGTGACCCTCGGAGCTGAGTATATTTTGTTAGACTGAGGTGGAGTTTACATTTAGAAACAAACTTCTGATGTCTTTAAAGTAGGGCTGTCAATTGATTCAAATATTTAATCGTGATTAATTGCAAATGAATCACACAGGAGATGTGTCAAGGATTTAGTTCTCTATCAACATGGGAGTGGGCAAATACGCTTGCTTTATGCAAATGTATGTTTATCTTTATAATTGTATTATTACGCAAATCATAACATGGCAAACTGCAGCCCAACAGGCAACAACAGCTGTCAGTGTGTCAGTGTGCTGACTTGACTATGACTTGCCCCAAACTGCATGTGATTATCATAAAGTGGGCATACCTGTAAAGGGGAGATTCGTGGGTACCCATAGAACCCATTGTCATTCACATATCTTGAGGTCAGAGGTCAAGGGACCCCTTTGAAAATGGCCATTTTTAGCGTAAGTTTGGAGCTTTATTTAGCCTCCTTCGCAACAAGCTAGTATGACATGGTTGGTACCAATGGATTCCGTAGGTTTTCTAGTTTCATATGATGCGAGTATCTAGCTTTAAAACTGAGCCCACTACAACCTAAAAATTGGAAGTTTCTTTAATTCATTAAAGAAATCAGTGGCGTTAAAATGAATTGGTGTTAACACGTGATCGCAATAACTTTGATGGCCCTACTTTAAAGTTAGAATCCTTAAGATTTTCATGAAATCAAATCCCATTTTTTTGATAGTTTTTCATTGTTAATGGCGGGGTCCGCCACCCTACTCACTGGATTCAGATTACCTTCATACACATGAGGGATTCACAGAGAGCCTCACTGAGTTTTGATCTTCTCATCAAGAAGAGTATTCCCCAAATATTGGACTATTCCTTTAACATCAGACAAACAGGTTTGAATGAACTGCACCTTTAAACAGAAGTGTTTCAACCTGTTTTCTAGCAGCTGCTTAACTAATGTTGAGGCTACATGGGTTGCTTTTGGGAGAACAAAATTAATTTGCATCCCTCATCTGTCTGTGGTATCTACTGGAAATATTCTTCTTCAAAGCAGCGGCAGCATTTCTTTGTTACCTATAATTGGCTGTAACTTGGAGCCTCCCTCTCCAGTGTTGGTAATAGATGAAGTGGTGACACTTGCCCCTCAGCCTTTAGAAAAATAGATGAGGAGCATGAGGTGTGGGTACACATCCTCCCCTGCCTCATCTGCACGGCTGCCCCCATCGCCACTATGTATTCAGTCCGTCTCACCAGCAGACAGCCTGCCTGACGAGAGGATGAAGATGAGAGGGCTCCAATTCACCAGTAATCACCATGCAATCAAATATTACAGCCCCGGCAATCAGCGCAATGATGTGTCAGCCAAGTCTGTGCCTGTGCATGCATTTGTTTGTTAGAAAATGTGCGTTTCTGTCCTGACAACTGACTACAACGAGGGATCTGGACTTTCCATTGCTATTCAGAGCTTGTAAAACATTCACTTCAAACTTTTGTGATTGCAAAGATAAATGGAAACATGCACAAGGACTTCTGTTGAGCTCTCTTCGTAGCCTTAGTTCACAATACATTAGCAGCATCCCAAGTCCCAATTTGTATACTGCAATGCACTGCTGCTAAATTGGTGTCACAACCCTTCTGTTGCTGCTTTGGAGAGACAAAAGCCTGCATTTGTGTGATGGTGTAAGGCAGAAAATCCCAGGGTGATTAATAGCTTAGAAAATAACAAGAAATACAATTCTGCCACACAAATACT
>CAKAOH010030274.1:0-10263 GCA_916701665.1 Sebastiscus tertius | reverse complement strand
TTACTGCCAAGCAGCTGAACTCTAGAGTGATGTTGTGCTTTTAGCTGACGTGTGTCTCCTCACTGTGTTGAGTGATGCTCCTTCATGTCTATGTAGAGTGAGCACATTTCTGATTCTTACAAACAGTCCCTTTAAGAAAAGAGGATTTTCAGGGTAAATTTCCAGATGTTTGTGTTTCGCTTGATGATGATGCATTTAAAACCTTTATTCAGCTTCTTTAACAAATGTTTTTTGAAAGAAAATAAAATCACTGAATGTATATGGACCTCTTTACTCTGTTGGTAACCATGGTGACGTGTCAGTCACCATGGTGACGTGTTTAGTGGAGGCAGAATAATTCTCTGAACACGTTAGCTAACGTATTGTTGTCTTGTTTTTTAACGATGTCTGAATAAAGTCCTAGTTTCTCTCAACATGTGCCGTCACTCTCTCTCCAGGATCACCAGAGGTAGTTGAGAACGTTAACATGAACCACCGGGACCAGGTTAGACCGCTACGCTGCTGGAGACGACTGCAGGAGGAGGAGACAGTATCCTACGCACTACATACTCAACATGTGTTCTAATGTTCAACATGCTTTAGTGTGATTAAAGAACCACACTGACACACTGACAGCTGTTGCTGCCTGTTGGGCTGCAGTTTGACCTGTTACGATGTGAGCATATTGTTTTATGCTAAATGCAGAACCTGTGAGGGTTTCTGATCAATATCTGTCATTGATCTGTGTTAATTGATTTCTAATAATAAATATATACATACATTTACATAAAGCAGCAGATTTGTCCACTCCCATGTTGATAAGAGGATTAAATACTGGACTAATCTCCCTTTAAGGTTCATTTAGAACAGATCAAATACGTGTGATTAATCGTGATTAATCGTTTGAATTGATTGGCAGCCTTATTAATTAGACGACCCAGACGTGCATGTTTAACCTTTGCGTTGGTCTGACTGGTTAAAGTGACTCAGCTCTCATTCAGACATGAGATCAACATGTAACGTTGTCATAACTCATGCTAAAAGAGGCTTATTAAAGATTTTACAAAGGCAGAAATAATAAAGACTTGTAACCTAAAGACACACACACACACACACACACACACACACACACACCACACACACACACACACACACACACACACACACACACACACACACCACACACACACACACACACACACACACACACACACACACACACACACACACACACACACATGTTTGCTAACTGATGCAGCAGCGGTTGAGGTGTGGTGTCCAAAGGGCGAAGAGGAACGCTGGGCAAACAGAGCTCCGGATCCTGCTATCTGCTGCTCTCTGAGTAGGTGTGTGTTCACGTATCCTCATTCAGACCTTTGTCCTTCTGGGCCCGTCCTGTCCTATCTGAGACCTGATAGAGACTATCAGCGCCGACCGGGTGTCAGTCGATCACAGCCGTGTTGAACTTGAGGCCTTCAGCAGTGTGAAACTTGTTTAACAGCATCAGCCAACAAAACCTCCGTTAAGGAGAACAGGAAGAGGTCAGCTGGTCCGTCTGGGCTGATTCTAAGGCCCAGACCTCCTAAGGAGGGAGTTGAAGTATCTCGAGGTCTTGTTCACCAGTGAGGGTAAAACTAGGGATGCACTGACACCGATATCAGTATCGGGTATCGGGTCCGATACCATGCTCATGTACTCGTACTCGCAAAACAGCTCCGATACAACGGCACCGATACCACTTTACGGCAGCATGACGTGATGTAAACCTCTCGTCACCATCTCCCCAACGGTGCTGGCGAGACGGGCCATTGGTGCGCCCGACCCCGCGGGGGCCGGGATCCCACCTCAGCTGGCGCGCACCGGCCCTCACTTTCATTGCTCCACGGGGTTTTGCTTGCACCCTCTGACTCGCATGTGCGTTAGACTCCTTGGTCCGTGTTTCAAGACGGGTCAGGTGAGTTGCAGACATCGCCACAGACCCCTGGCGCCTTTAACGTGGGCCGAGCCCCGCCCTGGGAGCACGACGTGGTCGAACCCTCCAGCTGGCTGTTAACGAGGGTAAGAAGTAGAAGTTCTCGTACCGGTACTCGGTATCGGAGAGTACCCAGATGTAAGTACTTGTACTCGGTCTGAATAAAGTGGTATCGGTGCATCCCTAGGTAAGATGGAGCGTGAGATGGACCGGTGGTTCGGTGCAGCGGCAGCATTTATGCGGGTGTTTTACCGGGCCGTTGTGGTTCAGAGGGAGCTGAGCCGGAAGGTAAAGCTCTCCGTTTACTGATCCAACCCTCACCTCTGGTCATGAGCTTTGGGTGGTGACCGAAAGAATGAGATTGAGGATACAAGCAGACAAAAAGGAGCGTAAATTGACACGTGCGTCGCTGGACATCCGTAGGAAAACACACTAAAAATACGCTGTTGAAAGTCGTGCAGAGGGTCATGAAAAAAAAGGGAAATTTGGCCCTGTTCAGACCTGTTATTAGCATGGTGTGAACAGGTGTGAACAGGTGTGAACAGGTGTGAACAGGGCCAGAGTGTCGATGAACACGAATCAAACAGATTTCTTGACTATTTCACGAACTGCCGTGAGACTGAGTTTCCGCTACAACCTCCAAAAGATCGGTCACTTTAATACGTTAAAGAAATTAGTGGCGTTTAAACCAATTTGCGGAAACGCGTTTTATCATCACGTTAACTTTGTTTTATTATCACGTTAACTTTGTTTTATTATCACGTTAACTTTGTTTTATTAACACGTTAACTTTGTTTTATCATCACGTTAACTTTGTTTTATCATCACGTTAACTTTGTTTTATTATCACGTTAACTTTGTTTTATTAACACGTTAACTTTGACAGCCCGAGTTATTTAGTAATTCGGTCTTTAGTCATGTGACTCATCAGCATCATCGGTCTAGTGAGTTACGTGAGTTAACGTCAACCACGTTTCCTAACCTTAACTGAGTGGTTGTGTTGCCTAAACCTAACTTCCTGTGAAAACAGAAGTTTATTTTGAAAGGACACTATGCATGTAACGAGCGTATAAGGGACGGTCCGTCCAACAGTAACGCTGCAGGTGTAATGCTACAGGTGTAACGCTACAGGTGTAACGCTGCAGGTGTAACGCTACAGGTGTAACGCTACAGGTGTAACGCTCGCTACAGGTGTAACGCTACAGGTGTAACGCTGCAGGTGTAACGCTACAGGTGTAACGCTGCAGGTGTAACCCTACAGGTGTAACGCTACAGGTGTAACGCTGCAGGTGTAACGCTACAGGTGTAACGCTACAGGTGTAACCCTGCAGGTGTAACGCTACAGGTGTAACGCTGCAGGTGTAACGCTACAGGTGTAACCCTACAGGTGTACTCTGTGTGTCGGTCTCCGGTTATTTATCATAAAGGAAAGTGAACGTGGTTGATTAAACGTGTAAACTACTTCCTGAGTTGTTTAACGTCGACCTTCAGAGTTCAGCTGAGGTGCAGAAGGATGAAATAGAGTTTACCAGGAGACAACACAACCTCACTTTTATGTACTTTTATACACTATTATACATCAACAGATAGGAGACACTCCCAACACTCGATCTACTCTTGATAAGCTCTGTTGGATAAAGGAGAATAATGGCCGAGTGCCCACAACCATAAAGCATACCACACCCTCTGACCTCTGACCTCTGACCTCCACTGTTTACAGTCAAACTGAAATTAAACTTTCCTAAGAAATCATCTTTGGGTTTTTGTTTCGACTGTTGTAAGCAACATGTTTTGTCAATATGATAATTACCAAAAGGAGAAATTAAATTCATTAAATTTAGCGAAAATAATGTTAAAAATAAATGTATTTAATTCATTAATTAATTGATAAAATGTTACATAAATTGATATTTCTGTTTTAATTGTCTTCTTTATTTTTTTCTTTGTATTATTTCCCTTATTTATTTACTCTTCTGTTTAATTTTTTTATGTATTTATTTGCATTGATTTTAAAATGTATTTATTTATTTTTGCATTTATTTTGTATTTATTTATTTATATTTGCGTTAAAACATTTTTTTATTTCATATTTATTTTTAAATGTATGTATTTATTTCTGCACAATTTTCCCTTTGCATTTCAACTTATTTTGTATTCTTTTCTTTATACATATACATCTTGACACATTTCTTTTTATATTTCATTATGCATTTCTGCTTCATTATGCAAATGAGGGGGCTATATTTATTTTTAACATTACTTTGTTGCATTTAATGACATATTTATTCATTTATTTATTTGTCGAGTCATTTATTTTATTTATTTGTTTATACATTAATTTATTTATTTATGCATTTATTTATTTATATTTGCATTTATTTTTTAATTATTTCATATTTATTTTTAAATGTATGTATTTATTTCTGTATTCTTTTCTTTATACATTTCTTTATACATTTCTGCGTCATTATGCTTAATGAGGGGGCTACATTTATTTTTAACATCATTTTTTTGCATTTAATAACATATTTATTTATTTATTTGTTTATACATTAATTTATTTATTTATGCATTTATTTATTTATATTTGCATTTTCTTTTAGTTATTTCATATTTATTTTTAAATGTATGTACATTTCTGTGTCATTATGCTTAATTTATTTTTAATATTATTTATTATTTATCTATTTATCGAGTCATTTATTTATTTCTTTAGGATTTTGGCAGGTTGTGTCCTCCATATCTGTTTATGTCTTAAGACGTACAGAGGTTAGTACTGAGAGTGAAAAGGTGTCTTCTTAAAGAGTAAATAAACATTGAACCACGTCGTTCTATGTGAACAGAACCAGGACAAAGAGAGTGGATCCACGTCGTGAGGAGCAACGGCTGTCCGTGCCTCATTTTTGGGTAAACAGAGCGTAATGAGAGCGGAGCGGCTCGGCCTCTTCAGCACCATAAACTTTATTGGGGGGGGGGGTTGATGCAGTAAAAATGGTTTCACCACAGAGACGCAGATATGTTTGTTGAGGAGGCGTGATGAGCTCAGATAGCAGCCAGAGGATTCACCACCAGAGAGCTTTTATAACGTTTCTTCTGATGGAAGTCAGTCAGAGTGAAAACACTGATGTGTTGTTCACCGAGTCCACGAGGAAACCAACGAGGTTAAAACGATGGAGAAGTCATCGACTGCTTCCATCTGCTCCGTGAAACCTCTTTACTCTAATCTGACATGTTGACCTCGTGTCTGAATAAACACGCTGCGTTCACTGTCTCCAGTTCACCGTCCGGGAGCGTTAACTCAGCAGCTACGATGCTGCGTTCACTGTCTCCAGTTCACCGTCCGGGAGCATTAACTTAGGAGCTACGATGCTGCGTTCACTGTCTCCAGTTCACCGTCCGGGAGCGTTAACTCAGCAGCTACGATGCTGCGTTCACTGTCTCCAGTTCACTGTCCAGGAGCGTTAACTCAGCAGCTCCGATGCTGCGTGTAGTGTCGCAGACATGCAGCCACTTTCCCAGTAAAAGTCTCCACCACACATTTAGTTTAGTTCAGCAGGTTGT
Source organism: Sebastiscus tertius (assembly GCA_916701665.1). Classification (NCBI taxonomy): domain Eukaryota; kingdom Metazoa; phylum Chordata; class Actinopteri; order Perciformes; family Sebastidae; genus Sebastiscus; species Sebastiscus tertius. Next base: position 4,751 of record CAKAOH010030274.1, on the reverse strand, counting down.
CAGCTGTGTGTCTGCCCGGAGGAACTTCAGCGAGTGTCCAACAGACAGCGTGAGTGTTTGTGCTCCGTTAGCAGCTTAGCGTTGCCGGAGGAAACGGAAATGGACAGAAATCCTAACAGCTTGTTTCAAACACACAGTTTCTGAATCGGAGCTGTGTGTATTCCTGCATGGATCGAGCGTGTTGATAGTTTAACAGTATTTATATATAGCACTTAAACCTGCTTTATAATATGAAAGACATGAAATCCCTTTCTACACTATGGGACCTTTAATGGATTGACAGCCCTGATATATATAAAAGGTATAAAAGTGCTCAGTGACTGAAACGTAACAGAGAATGCAGATTAGTTTAGTCATTTATTTATTTAGATTTGCATTATAACTTATTTATTTCTGTATTCTTTTCTTTTTACATTTCTGCCTCATTATGCAAAATACATTTATTTATATTATTTATATTTATGTTATAAAAATTATAAAATATAAATATCATTTATATTTATTTATTTATTTATTTATTTATAGCTGGTATGATATAAAACAGTCGATCCAGGTGAGTTTCGTTGTGACTTCTAAAGCAGTGAGAGGAACGTAAGGTAACGAGGTTGAAGCTGAAGTGAAAGAGTGTGTTTTGTTTTATGGCGGCGCTGCGTTAATGAGGAACAACATCCTCGGCTGTTATCACCGAGGTCAAATGTTCAGCCGGCAGTAAAGTTCACCACGTCGGTGCAAACCTGCAGAATCAACTTATGTAACCCGTCAACACGTCGGACTCAGAGCCGATAGAACCTGTAATATCATGATGCTCATCTCATCACCGGGAGAACATCTTCTACGTTACGATCCATCATCTGTAGTTATTGTTCAGTGGAAAATGAAATGTTAAACACACACACACACACACACACACACACACACACACACACACACACACACACACACACACACACACACACACACACACACACACACACACACACACACACGACAGCGTGACGATGTGACGGGGCGGCGGCCATTTCAGCACACATTACATCTCTAGTAAACAAAATGGTCGACAGCACGCCGCCACGCTGACGACCTTGAACGGATCCTCCGGCCGAACGCGGCGTCACGCTCCAACTGGAGAAAGTCTAAATGCTGTATTCCTCATATTAAAGGTTTAGTTACCGCCACACATTAAAGGCTTCATTCAAATCAGAGGATGTTTACGGCGGCGTCTCCGTCAACCATAATTACAGCAAATAAAAGAAAAGACAACAAAGAGAGCAAATATCGGTCTCCGCTCAGCGGCGTCCATAAACGCCGGAGGAATCGTCGGCTCATCCAGACTTATACAGCCGCACGTTTATGGGCCATTTTACCATAAACTTTCATTTACAATATACTTACTGCCCCTAATACGCCCCTGTATTGGCCACATTGATTGTGGATAAACAGAGGAGTTGTAAAGGAGCAGTGCTGGAACGGTAGTACGCCGTAAAGAACAGATAATACTGAAGACACGACGGAGGACTACTGGTATTCCCCCGCCGGACGCCACGTAACACGCAGCAACATTCTTCACCAGGTTTGGTCTGAAGGACGGCTCACGAGAGGAGGAGAATAAACGCAGGATATTATAAAGAAAATAAGAACATTAAATAAAATATTATAAAAACAATTAGAGAGCTAGGAAATAAAATATACAATAAAAAACTAATCAATAAATTAAACGTAGTAGATCCTTAATGAGGTTTGGTCACTGAGAGATATAAAGGAATTCTTTAAAATATAACCTAATTAAACAATGAAAATACAAATAAAAAAAACGATATTTTATATACAAATAACTGTGTGCAGATTTGGCCTTTTGTACATAATTTAAATTTTTTTTAAATAAAACAAGGGCAGGAAAAATTGAATTTAAAATGCATAATTTGAAATAAAATAAGAAAATTAACTGAAATCTAATTATAAAATAATAAATCTATAAAATAAAATATATATACAATAAAAAACAAACAAACAATAGATAAATAAATAAAACAGTGACGGCTCATAAGAGGATGTAAGAAATCAAATAAGAACTTCAATATTTAAAAACAATGATAGATTTATCATTTGGGTTCTTAGTTTTGAGGTGTATTCTTATTCTACTTTATTGTTGTGTTTTATGTGTTTGCTGTAAAGTACTTTATAACGTGCAATATTAATAAACTTTATTATTATTACTATTAGATCTATAAAATAAAAGACAGAATTACATACAATTAAAAAAGAGAAATAAATAAATAAAACGCAGCAGATTCTTAATGAGGTTTGAGTTTAACAAATAAATAAAATATATAGACAAATAAATGCAAACTAAATATGAAAGGATTCTTAAAAATATAACACCTAATTAAACAATGAAAATATATGTAAAATATATATATTATAAACAAATCACAGTGTACAGATTTTGCTTTATGTGCCAAATAAATAAAGAATAAAGTTTGAATAAAACAAAGACACAAGTCAAATTGACTACAATGAAATGAGAAATTAAATTAAATGAAACAGCGTATTGTTTTAGATTTTAAATATGATGTTTCCTGCTGTGTGTCTGTTTTACAGCGGAGCGGCGTATTCAGGTGAAACGAGGAGTTTTATGAAGAGAGTGATTACCGTCTATCAGTCAGACAGATTGTTGTCTCCAATTACAGCTCATCACACAGTAAACTACTGCAGCCCCATTAACCTACATCAGACACACAACACACACCGACAGCGTCTCCCGCTATCAGCTGGAACATTTCTATTAAGTCAAGTTTATATTATTGTAGTGACGACGTGATTCAACAGCCCCCTCATTCACATAATGACGCAGAAATGTATGAAGACAAATAAATAAATAATAAAGGGGTGAAATGAAAAGCAAAATAAATGTGCATATAAAATTAAATAAAGAAAGAATGACAAAAAAATAAATGGAAAAATAAATAAATAAATTTGAAGAATAATAAAAAATAACACATAAATAAATAAAAGGGAAAACTAAACAAAAGAATAAATAAAAAGGGAATTATTGCAAAGATAAGTAAATAAATAAATACAAATAAATGCAAAAATAAATTGATGAATGAAAAATAAATGCAAAAATAAATTAATTAATTTGAAAATTAATTAAAAAAAATGCATAAAAAAGGGAAAATTAAACAAAATAGTAAATAAATAGGGAATTAATACAAAATAAATAAATAAAGAAGCAAATTAAAACAGAAATATCACTATCTTATGTCACATTTTATCAATTAATTAATGGCTAACATTTAATTATTTATTTATTTATCTATCAAGTCATTTATTTATTTATTTTGGATTTTGTTTAATTCACAACATTAAGTGTTTACTGCGAGCGAAAAGTGACGCCGAGGGGTCTGATCCTTTCTAGTTAGACGATGTCACATGACTGCCTGTTGGAGCTCTTCTACAGCGAACTCTACCAGAAAATATCTGTTTCTCTGTTAAAGAGTCAACGGAGAAGTTAACTACAACTCCCAGGGTGCATTTCAGCAAGAAACATCCAATCACACAGCTAAAAAAGTCTGCAGTTTAAATGAATTCTCTGTCAGATTCGGGGTCTGTTAGGGATGAATTCAGTGACAACATGTTTTGTTCATATATTCAACAATGCAGCATTTGGCTCCGTCTCCATGGCAACGACAGCCGGGGATCACGGGTGTTGTAGTATTTTTAGTTGTCTACCAAACTAACTAACAAAGCTGCTGGTCGTAGTGTAAACGTATATGATTGTTCCATCATCCAGGAGAGGTTCAGTAACGCTGGACCTCGTTGTTCCTGATAAAAGTCTCCGTCAGACCGATGCCGTTGTTCATAGCATCTTCTTATAGAGATGAATCTCATGTCCTCGTTAGCTGAAGACGTGTTGATCCTAATTAGCAGGTAAACGCTCTGCCGACCATCTATAAAAGGGCGGGAGGCTGCAGCGCCGTGTGCCGGTCATAAAGTCAAGAAACCATTTCTATTATTTCATCTGTTATTAATTCACCACTTTCAGCAGGATTTATGACGTTAGTGAGAAGACAGAGACTTCTCCTTCCTCGTTCCCACAGCACGGTTAATAAAGCAGAACTGCATTGTGGGAATTATCATCAACCTAAAGTCTCAGAGACACAAACTAGAATATACAGAGAATAACATATATATTATATATAATACATCATTTTAAATAAAGTGTATTATTATGTGAAGAATAATAATAATGTGAAAATGGTCGTAGAGTTCAGCAGATCTGACCTGCTTTTACCTGCACTTTATCAAAGCTGCTGTGACTACAGGTGTGTGTGTGTGTGTGTGTGTGTGTGAGTCCTGTTACCTTTCCCCCTCATTAACCTTCGTCCTGGTGATAATGTCGGAGGTTTCGACACCACATTGCAGAACTCTGATTCCTCTCCAAGTTCATGTTTGGCAACAGCAGAATGAACAGATAGACTTCTTCTTCTTCTTCTTCTTCTGCTGCCTGAAGAATCACAACACACAGAGCAGCACATTAAGTCTCTTTTTCATCTTTATTCAGCTTTTAAATATACATATACAAAAAAATTAATAGCGTTAACTTAGCAGCTACGATGCTGCGTTCACTGTCTCCAGTTCACCGTCCGGGAGCGTTAACTCAGCAGCTACGATGCTGCGTTTAGTGTCGCGGACATGCAGCCACTTTCCCAGTAAAAGTCTCCACCACACATTTAGTTTAGTTTAGCAGGTTG
>CAKAOH010030270.1:0-12021 GCA_916701665.1 Sebastiscus tertius | reverse complement strand
TTCAGATCTTTTTTTTCAGACATTTTTCAGATCTTTTTTTTCAGACTTTTTTTGTCCGACATTTTTTCAGATCTTTTTTTTCAGACTTTTTTTCTCCAGATCTTTTTTAATTTCATATAAGTTAAGTTTAGTGACCATGAATTCCAAAAAAAAGTGTAAAACTTGTGGTAATGAGTTGGAATGAAGTTGGCCAAAAAGGTGTAATACAGAATTGGGTGATAATTTATAATGTATGCTTTAAAAACAGTCAAACCAGACCAGGTCAATATTGACCCGGGAAGACAACAGGAGGGTTAAGCCCTAAAGAAAGGGCGTTGTCTCACCCTGATTAACCAGGAGGGTAAATACACCAAGCTGCTCTCACTTGTTAATTTGTACTTGTATTTCCTTTTATAATTGTAATGTAAATGTAATTGTAATGTAAATGTAATTATAATGTAAATGTAATATAATTTATTATTTTAATGGAGCTTCCCGGCAAAAAGTATTTCACACGTTTGTACCTGTACAACCGGCGTGACAATAAACATCTTGAATCTTGAATCTTGAATCTTGAATTAGGAGCCATCAGTCCTCTCACCTGCTCAACAGGTGAGCTGATTAACCTCCAATCAATAACTTAACTGGGAAAAAGAATGAGGAACTGATAGATGTTTCAGGGTGACGCTACAGAGTACTTCTGGGAAACTAAAACACCTTCAAGGGATCTTTTGTTCCAATAAATTCAGCATTAATCTGCACTCTTAAGCATTGAACGTATGCTACAAATGTAATGATGTAATGTGAAGTTTTCATTGTGTCTGGTGAGACCAAAGGTGATTTTCTGGCCTCAGCTGGACAATAAAGTTGTAGTCTATTCTTTTTTTTTATTAAACAAAAGAACATAATACAGATTCAGTATACAAATAGAAAGATTACAAAAGAGCCAGGGATAAATCACACTAGACAAAAATATTATAAAACATACTGTATTAACCAGGTTAGCTGTTAGGTCTGTCAGCCGTTAGCTGTATGCATCCTATGTCATTATTTTGAGATACTAAATTATTATTTTTGAGGTAATAAATTATTATTATTTTGAGATACTAAGTCATTATTTTGAGATACTAAATTATTATTTTTGAGGTAATAAATTATTATTATTTTGAGATACTAAGTCATTATTTTGGGTACTAAATTATTATTATTTTGAGATATTAACTCATTATTTTGAGATACTAAATTACTATTTTGAGGTACTAAAATATTATTTAAAAAAGTTTCTCATTATTTTGAGATATTAAATCATTATTTTGAGGTACTAATATTTTTTTTTGAGATACTAAGTCATTATTTTGAGAAAGTTTCTCATTATTATCTAAAGTTTAATCATTATTTATTATCTAGTCTTTATTGTATTGTATTCAGCTGTCTGGTCTTTGCTCCGCCCCCTTCATGACGTCACAGCAGCGTGTCTCCAGCTGTTAACGTGTAATGGAGAGACAGAGAGGCAGAGAAACACGTTATATCAGTCAACACCAGAGGAACCAGGAAGAGTTTCACCATCCTGCTGCTGCTACAGTCTGATCGATCATTAAAGGAATCAGATAGGGAAGAGGATCGATCACATGATGACTGACCGACAGAGGAACCTCAGGTCTACAGGTCTCACCTGGTTTTAGTTCTAGACCGACATGGATCTACCGGACTGGATGGCATCTCTACCGGAGGAGCTGTGGGACATTCCTCTGAGCAACCTGGCTATACCTGGTAAATACTAATACACCTTTAACTGGTAATGTATAACTCACCAGTACAGAATATTACTACTTCTTAATCAATGATTCTGATCATCAATTAATAATTAAAGTAACAGAAGCAACAACAACACAGAGATATACTAACAAGAGGCAGCACCATTATAAAATAATAAAAGACATTGATGAATTAGAATAATGAAGATGTAAAGTAAACTATAGTTATGTAAAACAGTTACAAGTGAATGTTGGGAGGTTTAAGATTTTTTTTAAAAATGTCCAAAAGGTATAAATGAATTGATTTTAAGGAGGTGTTTTATTTTCAGGTACACTAACATTACAAGAAAAAATAAAATAAAATAAATAAATGACTCGATAAATAAATAAATATGTCATTAAATGTAGCAAAAATGATATTAAAAATAAATGTAGCCATTAATTAAATGATAAAATGACATAAATTGATATTTCTGTTTTAATTTGTTTATTTATTTACCTTTGTCTTAATTCCCTTGTTTATTATTGCTTTTTTGTATTTATTTGTATTACATTTTAAATTTATTTATTTATTTTTGGATTTATTTTTTATTTATTTATGAATTTATTTATTTAATATGTATTTTTAAATGTATGTATTTATGCAATTATTTATTTCTGCACGATTTCCCCTTTGCATTTTTACCTCTTATTTATTTCCCCAAACTTATTTATTTCTTTAAGCATTTATATCAATAAATATAAATAAATACATAAATATATAAAAAATACATACATTTAAAAATAAATATTAAATAAATGCAAAAATAAATAAATGACTTAAAAAATATATAAATAGGTAAATTTGTTTAGTTTAATTTGTTTTGTTTTAAGTACACAAAAATACCTCCTAAAATGTGAATATTTGTGTTTATTCTTCTATGATAGTAAACTGAATATGGTAGTTTACTAGGTCTACCTAAAAGGAACAGGGTTATGGTTAATGTTATTAATTACACCTGTGTTTACGCTGTAATGACATGTCTAAATGACTGAAGACGGCCTATAGGACCGGGTCAGAGTTGGTATATGAGGAGTTTTTTAAGGCTTTTAATGTGTCTGTTCACACCTGTCTATCCAGGGAGTCATGACGCCATGAGCTACTGTCTGGACATTAACTCCCCGCTGGTCCCGTCTGAATCTGATGCTTTCAGGCTCCTGGACAGACTCTTCTACTGTCTCACCAGACCGGCCATCTTTAGATGGGCTACAACACAGGTATGGTGTTATATAGGTGACCCCTGTAGGACTGAGAGGGTATTGCTGTGGTGTAACATCTAGTCTACCTACACAGGTATGGTGTTATATAGGTGACCCCTGTAGGACTGAGAAGGTATTGCTGTGGTGTAACATCTAATTCTAGAAGTGTTTCTCATGTCTGATGAATTGCTCCTCCTGCAGGACAAAAGCATCGAGGAGCAGCTCTCGAAGGGGATTCGATTCTTCGATCTCCGCATCGCACACAAAGCCAGCGACCCGTCCGGCGACCTGTACTTCACCCACGTCATCTACACACATTTAACAGTTCTGGTCAGTATCATCATCTACTTTGGTATTTTTCAACCTGGACTCTAGTTTCCTATGTTTTTGGGAACAATGCCATCAGAGTACGTCCACTACAGGGCTTGTTTTTTCTGATTGTTATTATAGGTGTCTGGAGAAAGGTTTTATTTCTCTGTAGGGTTCTTTCCATGAAGGTGTCAGACACTTATAATAACAATCTGAGCAGTGACAACAACAACGAGCACTGTTAGTGGACGTACATGAGGAAATAGGGTCCAGGTTGATCAATACCAAAGTCACCCTTTAATTTAAAAGTTCCAGTTTGTGTTTTTCTATCATGTTTACAGTGAATAATGTCTCTTTACAGGAAACGCTGTCGTCTGTTGCCGCCTGGCTGGACTCTCACCCGAAGGAGATCGTTATTCTTGCTTGCAGTCATTTTGAGGGAATCGACGACAGACTTCATCAGATGTTCATTTTCTCCCTGAAGAAGCTGTTCGGCTCAAAACTCTGCCCCCAGAAGGTTAGCGTTCTGCATGTACAGATATAGAAACCATGGACGGATTAGTGAACAGGCCTACTGGGCTCTGGCCCAGGGGACCCCTAACCAGTTAGGGGGTCCACCGGGCCACAGCCTGTTTGAAGTTACTGCTAATATTTATATTTGGGAAGTCACAAAGAGATGCATGACTACCACAGAGACGCCTAATAAACAAAAGCAGACACAAAAAGACCACAAAGAGACAAATAATGACCATGAAGACGCACAAAATATCCAAAAAGATGCTAAATGACTACAAAGAGACGCAAAAAGAGATGCAAAATAACCACGAAGGGACACAAAAAGATAACAAATTGATGCAAAATATTCAAAGAGACACAAAAAGACCACAGAAAGATGCAAAATATCTAAAAAAAAGACACAAAACGACTATAAAAAGATGCAAAACTACTATAAAAAGACGCAAAATATCCCAAAAGAGACACAAAACAAACACAAAGAGATGCCATATATCCAAAAAGAGACGCCAAATGACCAAAAAGATGTGTCTTTGAATCCGTGGCTCTTGTTCTGATGTCGGGGGTTTCGGGGGCCCGTTGTCTCATCATCTGTCCGTGATAAAACCAACAGAAAGCCTTACAGAACCTAACGTGTCCTCCTCAGGGATCGGTCCCGACCCTGCGGAGCCTCTGGGCGTCGGGTCACCAGGTCATCCTGTCCTACGACTCCCAGTGTGCGGCGAGACATCAGGAGCTGTGGCCCGCCATCCCGTACTGGTGGGCCAACCAGCGCACGGCGCAGGAAGTCATCAGCTACCTGGACTGGAACAAAGACCTGGGACGGCCAGGTGAGTCTGACGCTCAGAGGACAGTAGAGGTAACATCACGGCGTGTCGTCTGTGTCCCCGCTAACACTTCTGTCTCTCCAGAGGGCTTCTTCGTCTCCGGCCTGAACCTGACAGCTGACCGCTACTACATCACGGAGAACCCGAAGCAGTCCCTGCGGACGCTGAGCTTCAGTAACTGGGAGTCTCTGAGGAGCTGGGTGGAGGAGCAGGTTCCCGGGTCGGAACCCACCAGCCTCAACATCATCGCAGGAGACTTCGTGGGTCCACTTCCTCTCTGCTCTCTGGTCATCGCACTGAACCAAAAACTCATACGGAAGAATCACCTCAGATAAGGACAAACAGGGAACTGATCCCAAATGATCTACTACTGTATCCCCACCAGAACCAGAACCAGAACCAAAACCAGGGCATTTATCTGCACTTTGTCTACATGAAGAGTTCTAACTGAAGGAAGAAATCTCTATTTTGGAATCTGAGTTTCTATATTTTTGAGGGTGTTTTCTGTGTGTTTTGGATCTGCAGCTCTAATGTGTGTAAAATGTTTACAAGAACGTACGTCATCCTTTTACAAAATGATATCGTCAAATACTTTAATATACTGTACAACACATAAACAGTCTTTTTATAGATGTTGGAGGCACAGTTTGCAGTCCGTACGGAGCAGTGAGAGATGTTCTGATACCGTTTTTTCCATCCCGATACCTGAACTTGTGTGTCGGCCGATACGGGACTGATCTGACACCAGTGTATTAAAAACACGTCGTCGTTTTACTGCCGGGATTTTCCAGATTTCCAAATTGCTGACATTCTGCTATCTAACGTTACTCTCTCTCCGCTAGCAGCTGCCTGATCGGCACTGAGCAGGGCCGTCGAGGTGAAGGAGTTTCCTCTGTGGTAACAATGATTATCTCAACAGTGTGATATGCGACATTATTGCCTTTTTTTTTTTAAATATGCAAAACGACCACAAAGAGACACAATATATCCAAAAAGAGACGCCAAATTACCAAAAAGATGTCTCTTTGAATCCGTGGCTCTTGATTATCTCAACAGTGTGATATGCGACATTATTGCCTTTTTTTAAATATTTTTTTGTTGCAAATGACTTCCTTTATCCTGATCTTAATGTATAAATAAACTTATTATCAGGCTATTATTATTAGGTATGTTGTTGCATTTTAAAGGTCCCATATCGTGCTCATTTTCAGGTTCATACTTGTATTTTGTGTTTCTACTAGAACATGTTTACATGCTGTAATGTTCAAAAAAACACTTTACTTTCCTCAACTGTCTGCCTGAATAAATCTGTATTCACCATCTTTGCATTGCAACTGAATTGCGTTGATAGGCAACAGTTTGGGTCCATGTTTACTTCCTGTCAGCTGATGTTATTCACATCCACTGCAACACTCTGGTATCGGTATCAGAACAACTCCAGTTTGTAGCCGCTGTCGTGCAGCAGGAAACATCACTCCCCTACTTCGCTATCTGCCCGTGAACAGCTTCTTGTAGCGTCCGTAAGCGGCGGCGCCGATGATGACCTTGACGATGGCCGAGCCTTCGTCCGCGTTCACCTGCACGTCCTGAACGGTGGCTTCCTTGTACAGCCAGCTGCGGATGGAGACGCACATCAACTCTGTTATTCTGAACACTAACTAACTAAAGGAAGAGGTGAGGAGAAGAGCCGAGTCTCACCTGAGCTGAGGAGAGCTGAGGTCGACGCCGAGCTCTACGACGTGTTTCCCTGTCGAGTTTACGATCTCTTCTTCTACTGCCCTCCTCAGCTGCTCCAGGCCGCGCTCCTCCAGCGCCGAGATGGGCAGAGCGTCGGGCTCCGTCACCTGATAGCTGAGACAGAAAAGACTTTAGTTCAACACGGGACACTCAGAGAGGGTCCATTTAGTACTGTTGTTATTGTTCTCATTAATAGTTTTATTGTTGTTAATTTACTGTTTTGGTTGAAGTTTACTTGTTTTTTTTGTTCCCTTTTTTACTCTGGATTTTGATCACGTCTGTTTTTACATTGTGATGTCGTGTTTTTGTATGGACCCCAGGAACAGTAGTTTCTATCTTGCTAGTAACTAACGGGAATTCTGGGTAAATTAATAAAAAAATATATAATAATAATACGGTCAGTGTGTTAATTATTATGTCTGCAATATATCTAAATTCAGTGTCTTGTATAGTTGTGAATACAGTTTAATATGGATAATAATATAATTAGCGATGCTGCCATGGTAGCTTTCGTTCCTCATAACTGATATGGTTCAGTAGTACAACGGTAAACCATAGTACTATTATAAATATCCTACTTATACTCATTATTTCTTTCTTTCCTTCTCATGAGTATATACTCAAAAAATATGATCAAAAAGCCTGCTCACCTATATATATATATATATATATGTAATATTTATTTTTGCATTTACTTTTTATTTGTTTTATATTTATTTTTAAATGTATATATTTATGTATTTATTTATTTTTGCATTTATTTTTTGTTTTATATTTATTATTAAATGTATATATTTATGTATTTATTTTTGCATTTAGTTTTATTTATTTTTAAATATATATATATTTATGTATTTATTTATTTTTGCATTTAGTTTTATTTATTTTTAAATATATATTTATGTATTTATTTATTTTTGCATTTAGTTTTAAATATATATTTATGTATTTATGAATTTATTTATTTTTGCATTTATTGTTTATTTGTTTTATATTTATTTTTAAATGTACGTATATATTTATGTATTATTTATTTATGTATGTATGTATTTATTTATTTTTTATTTTGGCAGGTTCTGAGGATTAGCACTAGTTGGACGTCTCTTTTCGAGGTCATTATGTCACATAACACTATTATGTGTGCTCTGGAAAATGATAACGATCATCAGACAGCCCTTTCTGACGGGAAACCGAAGCCGTTATCTATTCTCTCTTCAAAGCCACCAGACTCCATTCACAAAACCAGTCATTTAACCTCTCAGAACAGGAGTAGCTGGTCTACCGCTGCATCCATCGCTTAGTTAGTCTGTGTTATTGTGGGACTTTCTGATCTGAAAGAAAGTCGTAAAAGCTTCTGCAAACTGGGAGCATGACGACCGCCATATGTTACTATATGTAACATTAATACACTGACTATAAGGATGTGTATATATATATATATATATATATATATATATATATATATATATTTTTCCTCTTACTTGTCAATGAGGTCGATTTTATTGTGGACTTCTATCATGGAGCTCATCAGCCTGTCGGGGATCTGCAGGTTCTTCAGAACATTCAGTACGTTCGCCTTCTGGTTCACCGTCTCCGGATGACTGACGTCTCTGACGTGGACCAACAGATCCTGGAGAAAGACGAGTCAACAGCTCTTAAAGACACTTTTTAAACGTTGGATCTGTATTTCATCACACCGTCCCCCCCGACAGGAGCAGCAGGTTCATACTGAGTGTTTAATGTCCTCCAGCGTGGCGGAGAAGGAGTCGATGAGCTGGTGGGGCAGCTGGGACAGGAAGCCGATGGTGTCCACGTACAGGACGGTCATGTGACTGGGCAGCTGGCCGGCGTGGACGGTGACGTCCAGCGTGGCGAAGAGCTGGTTCCTGGGTTGGAGACCGCTGTCACCCGTCAGCGCTTTGATCAGGGTCGTCTTTCCTGGACAGACGACGCAGAAACAAACATCATCAAACTGATAAATAATATAAATCATCAAACTGATAAATAATATAATATCAAAACTATGTTTCCAGTCGGAATAGTTCTGTTGCAACCTTTATTTCATTCATTGTTTTTGTATTTTATTTAATTATATTCATATTACTTATCTATTTCTATATTCTTTATTTACTCTTTTGTAAACGTGCCTTAAACACACAGTATGTCCTCTGTATCTATCTCTTATTTGTATTTCTTTATTATTAGTTTTTTTTAATTTGATTTATTATAATTACATTTTTTATTTTATCATTTTTATTTATTTATTATTAGTTTCTTTTTTATTTTAATTTATTAGAATTTTTTATTTTATACTTTTCATTTGTTTATTTTATTATTATTCATTTTTATTTTTCTATTTTATCATTATATTTCTTTTCCCTTGTTTTTGATTACTTTTTTTTCAATTTGCAGTTACTTCCTGTTATTATTTGTACATATTTTATTTGTAAATTTATTTTATTGATTTATTTTAATTTCTTCATAAATGTTTATTTTTTAAAATGTAATATAATTTTTATTTTATAATTTTATTGATTTATTTGTCCATTTTTATTTTATTTTTCTCCTAACTTGTTTTTGATTTTCTTTTTTTTCAATTTACAGTTACTACCTGTTATTAGATGTACATATTATTTTATTTGTTATGGTTTCGGCTGTTGTAGTCATTTTTCTTGAGGAAACAATAAAAAGCAGGATTTAAAACAGTCTCCCGTGTCTCACCACAGTTGGTGTATCCCAGCACGGAGACGGTGGGGAACTCTTTGTGTTTCCGCTGAGATCTCAGCAGGTGTCTCTTCCTCCTCAGCTTCTCCAGCGCTGAACGAATCTTCATCTCTCGCTCCTTCAGCAGCCTCTGCTGGACCTCTATCAGCGTCTCTCCTGTGAGGCCCAATCAGAAGCAGTCACTAACATCCAGGTAGACGTACGTGTGTGTGTGTGTGTGTGTGTGTGTACGCTGTAGTTTATTATCACTCAGGTACCTGAACCTCCGATGTACCTCGACCCTCCTCCCTGCTGATCCAAGTTTGCGATTTCATTTCTCAGACGAGACCTGCCGTCGTCACATGAAGACGTTTTAAAACCACAAAGGATGATGGGAAACATGAATGTGAAGAAGAAGACATCAGTGATACCTCAACAAGGGGATCTCTGCCAGAGAGATCTGCAGCTTGGCCTCTTTCGTCCTGGCGTTGCAGCGGAAGATGTGGAGAACCACCGAGTATCGGTCAAACACTTTGACCCCCCAGGCCTCCTCAAACTCCCTCTGCAAGGAGGAAAACATGGCCAACAGTGAAAGTAATATTTACTGAATTCTATTTTATTTTCATATTTTTATACTGTGAAATATATTTACTGAATTTTTTTAAATGTATTTTTAGATTATTTTTTATACTGTATAATATTTTACTGAATTTAATTTTTATTTAATTTTCATATTTTCATACTGTGAAATATATTTACTGAATTTAGTTTAATTTTTATATTACTTTTATTATTTACTGAATTTTATTTTAATTCAATTTTTTGTAATTAAAAAGCTGAGAAAGTGATCCCAAAAATACTCGATTGTTGGCCAGTGAAACCTTCCTTTTCTTAATTTAACAATGTCTCACGGCTTACATTAGACAAATAGGATCAGGTGCATCCAAAAAAAGACAGAAAATAAATAATAAAAAATAAATAATAAATAAATAAATACATTTAACGGCTAGTTTCATTGCATTCTTATATTTCATTACTTTAAGGGCTTTCAAATGAGAAAGAAAATCATTAGAAATACACTAAACCTCAGTTTCACTTTCATGTACTTGGATTTGTGTAAATAAAATCAACAGCCCCTCAAAATGTCTGGGCACGATTCCCTGCCTGTGCGCAGCCTGAAGGTGATTTTCAGATAAGAATCAGAAAATAAAATTATAAAATCAAGATACAAATATAGAATAGAAGAAAATTACAGTAAAATGTAAAAAAAAATACTCTAAAAATATGTAATATGTGTGAATTAAAGTGAAAGAGCTGTGCAGTTTTTAGAAGTGTGGTAGTTCTGTGCAGAAAGCTTCACCTCGGACAGCGGAGAGAGACGCTCCACGTTCACAAACACTGCACTGATTCCTGCCGTCTGCCGGATTCTCTCTGCACGGGGAGAAAAATATAAAATATGTTATTATATAATATTATTACAATAAACAGGTGGACACAGAGCGGATAATTCATACCTGTTAGAGACTGGAAGTTGCCTTTGCCGAATATCCTCTTCTTCTCTGGTGTCTTGGTGGAGAGGATGATCTGGTCCACGACCCTCCAGCTGTCCAACGTGTTCACCAGTCCCACGGCCTCGGCCATCATCAGCTCAGCTACACACACAAAGCAGAGAGGAAGAAGAGATCATCATCAGCTTCATCAACAAACTAACACCTTTTTACACTTTATGTAGAAAGTTAAATACGTTAGTTACATAAACATATTCAGCTTTTTCATTACAAAAAAATAAAATAAAAATAAAAATCAGGAAAAGGAAAATATGAATAAAATCAAACAAGAAAAAAACAATCATGGTCTGTTAAACAACTGGATTAAATTTGAAATATAAAAATTAAATACAAATTAAATTTAGTAAAATATTATACAGTATAAAAAATAATATTAAAAAAAATTTAAAAAAATCAGTAAATATATTTCACAGTATAAAAATATGAAAATAAAATAAAAATTCAGTAAATATTATTTTCACAGAATAAAAATAATATAAAAATTAAATTCAGTGAATAATAATAAAAAAAGAATCGAGGTCTGTTAAACCATTTGAATAAATTTAAAATGTCTAAATAATCTAATAATAATCTAATAGTTTCTGCCACCCTCTCACACCTGATGGAGGTTACTATGGTTACTGACCGGTGGTCACTTGATGAGGGTTGCTATGGTTACTGACCGGTGGTCACTTGATGAGGGTTACTATGGTTACTGACCGGTGGTCATTTGATGAGGGTTACTATGGTTACTGACCGGTGGTCAGGTGATGAGGGTTGCTATGGTTACTGACCGGTGTCACCTGATGAGGTTTACTATGGTTACTGACCGGTTGTCAGGTGCTGCTTCCTGCTGCCCCACTTCACATCCGGGTGAACGATGAAGACCCGATGACCTGATGAGAGACCTGCAGGAGGCTGCAGCTGGAACAGATCCTCCACCTCACTCTCAGACAGGAAGTCTTCATCTCCATCCTCCTCATCATCCTCATCACCACCTCCACTGCTGCTGCTGCTGGACTCATCAGAGTTCTTCCAGCTGCAGGAGGAGAGACTGAAACACCTGGAGGGAGATGGAGATGGAGAAGCACCAGTCAGCCGGTAGACTGCAGCTGGACCTGGAGGACGGACGGTGTGATGGAGGAGAGGAGGTCTGAGGAGTCTGCAGGTCTGACAGCAGCTGAGTGTTCTGGTTCTGGTTCTGGTTCTGTGCAGGACCTGGTTCCAGGAGTGGATCCTCCTCAGAGCTGCTGTCATGTTGACATCATGTTATCATGCTGCAGGAGGAGCATGCGCACTAGAGACGTTTTCTTCTTCTGTCCCATTAAAGGATGATAAACCAGCAGAGGAGAGACACACTGCCACCTGATGTACTGATGGTGAACTAACTACATTATGGCTCCACTAAATAAA
>CAKAOH010030266.1:0-27438 GCA_916701665.1 Sebastiscus tertius | reverse complement strand
TGTGTGTGTGTGTGTGTGTGTGATATGTGGAAGGGTGTGGCTTGGTTAATAAGTCACAGAGATGAGACGGGCAGTTTGCGTGCTAAAAGGGCCATGCCACCAAAAATCTGCAGTGTAACAGGACTTCCTGTGATTACTATCTTGGCAGTTTTATATCACTTGAGATGCAAAAAGCAACAGATGGAGTCTTGACTTGTTGGACATTCAGACGGAAAACATTACAAACATGCAAAAGGGCTGCGTTGGTGCATTCAGGCATGGATGGATTACTGAGTAAGCCTTCCAGACACAGGCCCAGGGGCCCAAAGTGTCAGGGGCCCCCCATCATCTTCACCTACAACATGTCACTAAAAGAGACAGGAAGGCTACCAACCAGAGAGAGACTCATAAAGACTACAAAGAGATGCAAAACAGCTGCAAAGAGACTCATAACAATTATGAAAAGGGGCAAAACAACCACAAAGAGACAAAATGACCACAAAGAGACACAAAGCAACTACAAAGATACAAAATGACCACAAGGAGACACAAATTGACTGCAAAAAGACACAAAGCAACTACAAAGAGACACAAAATGACTACAAAGAGACACAAAATGACTACAAAGAGACAAAATGACTACAAAGAGACACAAAATGACTACAAAGAGACACAAAGCGACTGCAAAAAGACACAAAGCGACTACAAAGAGACACAAAATGACCACAAAGAGACACAAGCAACTACAAAGAGACAAAATGATCACAAAGAGACACAAAGCAACTACAAAGAGACACAAAGTGACTACAAAGAGACACAAAATGACTACAAAGAGACACAAAACAACTACAAAGAGACAAAATGACTACAAAGAGACACAAAGAGACACAAAATGACCACAAAGAGACACAAAGCAACTATAAAGAGACACAAAATGACCACAAAGAGACACAAAGCAACTACATAGAGACACAAAGCAATTATAAAGAGACACAAAACAACAAAAAGAGGCTAAACAACCATAGAGTCTGTGTGTCTTGCTTGTGTAGGAGAGGTGGAGGGGTCTTTTGCATGTCTGTGCCCATGGGCCCATTGTCTCCATGTACTCAGATACCGGTGAGACAATTATATGGTTCTATTTCCTTAAATCAGCGCTATTCTTAACGGATCACCAAAGTTATTACAATTCCTCCCGAGGGGGGACGTGAATGAGTGTACAACATTTCATGAAAAGGCTGATGCTGGCTGTCTGAGCACGGACTCAGAAATACTTATTCAGAAAATGTTCTTGCTCAACAGATGTGTGCGGACGATAAGACATTCCTCCCATAACACTGTGATTTTCATTCATTCATTCTCAGCATTGAATGCCTCTCTCTTCATATGTGCGCGTTGCATGTTAACTGGCCGCTATGTTGCTGTGGCCTGAGGACTCGCCGTGCCAAGCCGTGCCATCTCTATATTATCCTGCAAGGAGGAGAGGGGACGGTGAGAGAGGAAGAGGAGGATGAGTGCGATGGCATCGAGTCAGGAAACAGAGTTAAAAGGAGCAAGGAGGGGAGGGGAGGAATAAAGAAAACAGATGAAAGAGGGGTGGGACGAGGTGAAGAGGAGAAAACTAAAAACCAGAGTCAGATGAAAAACAAAACTGAGAGGGAAGAGGAGTAAAAAAACTATTCTCACCCTCTCTCCCACAGCTGTGACCTTACAAGCATATGTCTCCTTCCTCCCCCTCCTTCTTTAACTCTCTCTCCTCTTCATAACCCTCTCTCAATCCCTCACCGCCCTCTCTCAGTCGGGTCTTTATCACCCTATTCATTTCTAATACATTCAGGAAAATACTAAATATCTAAAGTCAACATGGTCGCCATGACGCTGTAATGTTACATCATCACATGCTGACACAGTCAACACTGAAAACTACACGTCTACTTCTTCTTTGCACCGTGACAGAGAGGACAAACTTATCTCCCGTCGCCGACCACTCCCTGACCGTTTCACCCCCTCCACCCTCCGTCAGCTGAGGACGGACCACCGCCTCTTAAAGGGACAGGGTCCTCTAAAAAGACAAGTTCACACTGCAACACTTTCAAAGTCATCCGATCTCAGTACAGTTCACACTATACACAACTCGCTGTTTTGTAATCTAGAGTCTTGGAAGTGGTTGTGGTTTTCACACTACATGAATGACCGGCGACAGGACGTCACACGCTACAAGATCTTTCACAGGAATTCCCGATAAGGTCAACAAACTATTGTCACGAAAACACACGCAAGAAGTGACACGGAGGCGTAGTCATGCTCCTTGATGTTGTCGCTGGCACACGTGTTCACACAATAGCCTGTTTCCACACCTCATTACTTTTCATAGCCTGTTTTCTTTAGGTGCAACAACAACTGTATTCGCAACACAGCAAAGTTCCCATTAGGGATGTTACGATACCGGACATTTAGTAGTCAATATCAGTATCGTTGAAATTCCACTTAGAGCTAGTGTTAGGGAGTTAAACAGGTCATAATTCACTCTCTAATATCTATTTTATATTGCTCCTTCAAACAAATGGATTTATTCATGTTTCTTTTTTATGTTTTAGAATTTAACTTCACCCAGTACTCATTTTTACTGAATAGAGCTTGAAAGCATCACAATGAAACTCAATGCAACCTCCGTTAACGTTAGCTATTAGCAGCTAACAGCTAAGGTTAACTGTCTCTCGTCCTGCTGATTTCAACACAGATTTGTTGTTCACAATGTAACATTATCAGGGACAAAATAGGGAACGTCCTGAACATGTTGATAGTGAGTTTTGGGATTTCCGACGCCTCGAGCCCTGACGGTGCCTGCGGTACTTTAGAAAGAGAATTTTGGCATTGACTTTGGACGGTTCAGCACTTGAGCGCAAATATGCGAGCGCAGGGTTTTTATCCAAGAGCTCCAAAAACTGTCGGCGAGCATAAAATCAAGGCTAAAGTTGAGACGGAGCTTTCTGCAGGAAGTTCAGGGCTGGAGCTGCTCTGACGCTCGTTGGAGAGTCAAGAGCTGCGAATCCTTTGAGTCCCACACACGCTGAAAGATAAGATGTGCTGAGCGTCCGTGAGCCTTGGTCACCACGGACATCATCATGGCAAGATCAGGAGGACACTTATCAAGAGCTGTCACTCTGATGTTTTCATCTTGCCATACAAAATAATTAAGGTCATGTCAAGTAAAACCAAATTCAACAGCTAATCTTTTTGTTTTTAAATTGCATCTTTGTCTGAATCCTACTTTGGATAACAGACATGTTGCCTGCAACTGTCTCAGCATGAACACCAACCAACCCCATTATTTGCATGACCATCATGTCTTTGTCAGAGACAGAACAGCATTAGTCGTTTATGTCATTAAGCATTTAAATGTCAATTTACAGTAAAAGTTGAAGTAAATTATGATCAAATGCTACACCAAACTATGAATGTAAGGCACAATATCACATCTGATATCTTCGAATGAAATAAACACGAGTTTCATCATTTGCTTTGTTTGGAAAAGGAACAGAAAGATAAAAACAGTTCAGTTTAAAGATTGTTTTTCTAAGAAGAAGAGAGCGTTGTCTTTCTACTAAACTGAAATATAAATCACCAAACCTGCTGTTACAAGCATGAAAACACCAACAAGGGTTGAACCTCCACCATCAATGTCACAAATGTTTCACAAATGTCCTGAAATTCAAGGATTTCTGCAGTAAAGATTTTCTTTTTTCCACTTCCTTTCCTCATCACTGACTGGTTTTCCACCCTCTGTCACCCCTCATCAACCTGATTAAGTTCACCTGATCACTCCCTATTTAAAGGCTGCACTCCCTTTCACTCACTATTTGTCACCTTCGCTCTGATACACCAGCCCATGTGTGTCTTGTGCTCTCTTTAAGTTCATGAATGCAACCATTTGAGTTCTGGAGAAAATAAACATTGTTCAGATGATTGAAGATTCCTGTCTTTCTCCTCCAGTCTGCATTCTGCTCCTCCTAATTAACAACCACAACGACCCGGCTCTCTCTCTCACACACACCTTATCTAACCTCAGAGTTAGATCGAAGTGCAAAGAAAGTCAAAACAACAGCTGACGGCTGCTTGTCGGAGGCACAAGTCAACAATGACCAACTCGAGACGTTTAATGTTCACGGGGTCAAAGGTCACTGCCGTTGCACAATATTTTCTGTCTGTGCAGAGAACATGAATAAATGACGTGCAGAGAGAGAAAAGAGAAGTCAGAGAAGTTGGAGTAGTGAGATTCCCAGCAGAGAAAGCTGGGCTTTGTGTGTAAATATAAGTGGTGTGAAATTAAATTTCATTTCTTTCATTCATGTTGCCAAGAACAAAAACAGGCTGAGGAACATTATGTTGATTCATTTTGCTTGAACAAACGAAAAAACTAACATTTTCTGTTAATTTGGGTTTTTCTTTTTCCTCCATTTCATTTTGTAACTCCCCTTGAACGCAAATGCTTTTAGCACTTCCCTGCTGTTGTTCTCTTTGACTGTTTTTTTCGGTGTCGTCGTGCCTAATTGTTGCACATTTTCTGGATGCAAAATCGGCACAGTACATTTTTTTTATAAAGATAAACAGAATATTTAAGGATGCACTAATATGCCGGCATTGGTTTCTTTTCATTTAACAAAATTAGCCAAAACTCTCATATCACAACAAAAAGTTACTCCTCATTTTTCATGAGTTTTCCTACGAATGTCCAGCAACATATGTCAATTTACGCTTGTTAAACTTCACAGGAAACTACTTAGTTAGATTTAGGAAAAGATCGCAGTTTGGGTTTAAATAACTACGGAAGTGACGTTACTTCTGGTTTCACACGAGACACAAACGGCGGTCTCCTCGGTGAAAGTCAAGAGTTTGTTGACCCAACCATATATATTTCCTGGTTCATGATTACGTGGATTAAATACAAATAGATTTTGTGGGATATACACAAATTACAGTGCTACGTTTCGTAAGTATAGCTGCGAATGATGTGTATGAACAGCCTGACAATCAACCTTTAATGTCGTCTTATCAGGAAGAATTTTGTCCAAATAAAAGTGCAAAACTAACTATTAATTATTATTAGTAAATCAAGCAATATTAGATCTGAAAAATGTATAGAATTTATATCATATTATGACAACTTTGAATATATCACTGCGTTTCCTCAAAATCCATGGAATTACCTTGATTCAATTTATTATTGCTGTTTGGTTGTTTTTTATTAAAAAAAAAAAATAATTATATATTTTAATTAAAAAAAAAAATGTTTTTTTGATTTATTATTATTGTTGCTTTGGGTGGTTGCAGCAAAGCAGCAAAGCAGCAGCCACCCAAACAAACCATTATAAGATAACCATCAGAGGGCTGCGTAACCTGCGTAACCTACGCAACCTGCGTAACCTACGTAACCGACGCTCATGCAATTCCTCTCTGAACGCTGCAGGGAGTTTCCTCTGTTGAGGAGAACCTGACTGAGACAAAGTGGGAATCACTGAGGAATCCTGTAACGCTGGTTCACTGTCTGGTTCATATTTACCATTAAAATAACACACACCGCTCCACACACGGGTCATTTAAGGTGCTTCACTCCCTGTATGACCTACATGTTTTTGTCTTATTTGCCCTTTTATTAATAACCTTTTGTTTTTGTGTTTATCCTTTTGAAACTTCTGATTATTTAATGTTTATATTATTGTTAATGTGAAGCACTTTGGGTTGCATTTAACGCCTGATTTATTTCATTATTATCATTATTTTGTTTTAAATTGTTTGTTTGAAACTTTTTGGTTTTATTTACTTAAATGTTTTCTTTGTGATTTTTCGTAAAACACTGTGAGCTATATTTTCTGTGTGAACGATGCTGTACAAATAATGTATTAGTTTCATTATTAACACTAAATTGAACACTTTTTTTTGGGTACTTGGGAGCAGAATTAAAAAAAAAAAAAAAAAACACATCAGGGACTTTTGAAATTGCAATTTGAAGGACGTTTGTTTTGTAGAACAGCGGGGTCAAATTAATGTTTCTGTCAATGGAGTCTGGTGGCTTTGAGGAGTGCATAAAACAGCTGCTTCTTTTCACATCTAACTCTGTGAAATAAGGATTTATTTCGTCCAAACTAGAGTTGGCGATTGTCAGAACAGTGGAAAGACTAACAAAAGTGGTTTTGATGAGTTTTATTTTGTTTCTGTCGAGTTTGAATGAAGTGAGTTTTAAACAATCAGCGAGATAAAATGACTGTTTCTGTCAATGGAGTCTGGTGGCTTTGAGGAGCACATCTTAACTGTATGTTTTGTATGTTTAGAAATCATAATAATTATCCAAATCCCTGTTAATTTTATTGAATATATACTCACTTAAGGAGCCCATAACTACCTGTGACTACTGCAGAGTCATCTGTCCCAGGAATGAATGCCGATTGTAACCTTTCCACTGAAGACAAAAGCCAGATGTTTGTGGGTGTTGGTGTTTTTTTTGTCCTGTGGGGAAGGTGCTGGAGTGACCCCTTTCATATAAAAGTAAAGTTTATTAATGCATGTTTCTTATTTGTTGTTTAGTTTCAGCTTGTGACCACTGCTGCTCTTTGTTCATGCAGTTTGCCAGATGTTACCGTGATTTTCCTTCCAAACTGTTTCCACGTTGACACACTGGATTTTTTTTTTTTGCTGTTCGGGTTTGGATTATTTGTGGGGCTCCGTTAGTTGACTCATGTCGTTGCTGATTGGCTCTTCCATGGCCGACAGATGCTGCTCATTGGCAACCAGCCAGATATGACCCATCTCTGTAGTGCTCTCTGGAGTGTTTCTAACTGCACTTTTAGTCATTTCAGACCTCTTCTATGATGTGTTCGCATTATTTTGTCTTCTTCCATGCAAGTTCAAAAGCAGTGCCATACTAGCGTCTTGTGATTGTTGGTCAAAAACCAACAACAACACGCCGCCTGTAGTGTTTTTATGCAGAGAAGAACTGGGTGTGTCTCCATCTGGCTGGCAGAGAGAGAGAGAGAGAAAGAGAGAGAGAGAGCCAGCCTGGCTGTTATCAACACCACACCCTGCTGACGCAAAGACGGCCACTACTTCCCTACACACCCTCTTATCCACACAAACACACACACCAGTCAAAGTTAGTGTACTCTGCAGTTAAATACATATTACGCCCACATACACGTACTGTACACACACACACGCACACACACACACACACACACACACACACACACACACACACACACACACACACACACACACACACACACACACACACACACACACACACACACACACGTGCCCAAACCACAACATTGCGGTCGGAGCACTTCTCGAAAGCTGAATTCAAAGCACTTGAATTAACCTCAAACATGAGTAACATTGACTTCATCGTCTGTCAGGCGGTCTGAGCAGACATTAGCAAAAAGAAATGGTTAATCCATCACCATCAAATGTCAATACGAGCCCTTCTGCACAACACAAGTGAGATATAATACATCTAGTCCTAATGCCTTCTTCCGACAGCAGGAAGTGACACAATGCTAACACAGGAGAGAAACAGGAACAACAAACAGCATGGTTTGAGTCCCAGATCACTGGACTACCAGGGGTCACAGTAAAGGTCATCACCGGCCCCGGGCTGCGGTCGAAAAGGTTTTTTTTGCTTAGGAAGGTTCCTAACGGAGTGAAATGACCCGGAAATATCTGATTGGTAGTCATGATAAGAGCTGTTCCAATCCTCTAAATGCTGAGGAAATGTGCCTCAATGCTTCCTTCCTTTATTATCTCCTTCAGCGTAGGATACACTGGACCGTCCTTTACCAAAGGAAAGGAGATAATAACATCCCACAATTCCTTGCGGCCGCAACATTTAAAGAGACGCACCATTCTGCCGTTCATGAAAACAAACAATACGCTTATCTTGCATTTCATTTTCATATACTAATTGGGGATTCATGTTGATAAATGAGTGGGCAGTGACAACCATTTCATATCACTTTATAGCTATTATTTTTTCGAACATGTAACAAATAACTAAGTATAAAACAAAACAAAAACAAGAATAACAGATAAAAACAACAGTAAACATATAGCAAACTGTCAATTAACAAATAATCAACATAAATTATGTTACACGTCCGAAAAGGAGGTAAACAGTTAACTCAATAATCATCATATTTCACATTTCTACCTTGGTAATGAAGTGATATTTTTCACCGGTTGTCCACGTTTAAGGTCAGATCATTTCATATTGTTGATGTAAAGTGTTCCAGCAGTAGACGGACCTGCGGTATCTCTCTTTCACACGCCGAGGGTAAAGCAGCCTGTCACCGAAGGAGCTATTTAAGAACGCACGGTGGAGCGAGCATGCACCTTTTGTAGACCATCTTCAGAACATTGTAGTTTCACCACAGCAGAACCACGTCAATGACATCCGCCGCCGTCACATCTTAATTACGTGAATTATAGTGAAGGCGCAGTCGGATTCTCTTAACACCACGGTTGTCTTCTCCTAAGTCCCTCCCACAAATCAATTGGTAATAACAAAATAAGAACAAACCGTGGACACGAACAAAAACAAGAGGACATTTGTTCTTCTATCGCTTCCTGCACGAGGCCCAACGTGGCAAACATATTAGATCATCACTCACACGTTATATAGTGGCTCCGACTGTGGCTCCCGTCTACGACATCCAACATACAAAATCACCCAGATATTTCCAGATGATGTATTTCGTTTTTAGTTGAAAAACTGGACCTCACATTTATAAAGTCGCTTTTGTTTTTGCTTGTGCCGTTATCCTGTCCCTGTATAAATAATCTGAATCTGAATAAAGTGGACAGAAACCTGCTGCGGTCGTGAGATGATGATTTGTTGACCTCCATCACCTTTGACCCTGTTTCCACTTCCGGATCAAAAGTGGCTTCACTGGTGTGAAAATAAATACGAGTATATATTGAATTAATTTTCCCAAGAAATGCTGCGTGTGTGTGCGTGTGTGCGTGTGTGTGTGCGTGCGCGTGTGTGTGTGTGTGTGTGTGTGCATCGTAGAAACCCTGACCTGATTATCTGATCATCTCCTCCCGATCATCATCTCCGTCTCTCTATCAATCCCATAACCTCTATCTGTCACACACATCATTTCCGACACACCCTCCCCACCTCAACCACCACCCAACCCTCCCGCCTTCCTCCTCCTCCTCCTCCTCTTCCTCCTCCTTCACTCCCTCCCTCCCTACCTCCCCTCCTCCTCTCCTCTTTTCCCCCTCCCACGTCCCCTTTTCTTTTCATTGTGGCCGTTTTGGCAGCGCGGCCGCCGTTGCCATGGCGACGGGATTCTTTCCCCCTCCGTTAATGACTGTGGCGTGGTTGGTAGGGGGTCACCCTCCCGCACCACCACCACCACCACCACCACCGCCACCGCATCAGGGCCTAATCTGAGGTGACACGTCCAATATCCTCGCACAACACACACACACCAACACGGGCATGCACACTGGCATGCAGCAAGCATTCACAGAAGAATGTGCAATTGCATACACACACACACACACACAAACGCTCGCCTCGACAGGCCCCACCCCTCGCCACACACACTCATTCACATAATTCACAGTCACACATTGAGCTACACTCAGCCCTCCAATAATGAACACTTCCTCTCCCTCGAACACCCAGCACCGAGGCTTCTCCTCTCTTTCCCCTTCGCTACCAAAGACCTCCAGCTCTGAGCTCCAAATCGATTCTATATGTCCAACTTTTCAAGGGTGTGGTCCTAAAAACTTAAAGCAACACAAATAAGCTCAAAGTTAAAAGTCACATAACGTAATAAAATGTCTGCGTTATTGGTTGACGAAGCTGCGGCTATGTGTGTGATGGTGATGTACATGTGGGTTTGCATGTGAACCGTCGTTCTTTACAGCATGTCTTAACAGCTGGAGCAATTAGCTTCAGGTAATTAAAGTCCTCTTACGAGGCGCTCAGACCGAAAACCACACTAAGTAAAAAAAAAAAGAAGAAGAAGAACGACAGCTTGAGTCGTTTCAGCGAGTTCCCCAAAACGAGATATGTTTAAGTTCAAGTGACAAAGCCCTCTAGCAGCCGCTGTAATAATGACTTAACCTGACGCGCCAGGTGGTTTGTTACACAGAACCATCTGAGAGGCCGTCGTTGGAAGCTGTTTGGAAAAGGGCAAAAAAAGACTCGGCAGGTGATTGGATGAACTATCTGTCAATCAAACTCTTGCCGAAGCCAGTCAGGAGAAGAGCAGACACATCTTTTCGATCAAGGAAAGCCTTCAGTGGCGTTCTTTGCTCTTCTTTCAATGAAGAAATACTCTCTAGTTCTTATAGAACTGATGTTATTGCAGCATCTACGCTAACCTCTTCAGGAGCCGCTATTGTTGTTTAGAACAAACAGTTGCCTCTCCGTGTCATCGCCTTACACATGCCTAAACCACTCCCAAGGCTGCCAGCAGTTCTGCACAGGACACTGACTGTTCTGGACACAAACGCATTACTTGACAGCCTGACTAGATGGATTCTGTTGTGATTTTGTGACATCGCAAGACTAGCTGCTGTGCAAGGTAAATAATGACTGGAGCAAAGGAGGAAGCTGACGTCATTATAGAGCGTCAAAGTCCACGTATGGAGGAGGTGGGGATGGATGGATGAGTCACCAAAACATCTGACTTTAACACGGGAGATTTCTGTTCGCTGTTGACTCAACTGTTCTATTTTCTCATTCTAAAAATTCTCAATAATTGGTTGTCAACAATCTCCTACAATCTCCACTGGGGGAACATGTACAACCAAAATCTCTCAGTGCATTGTTTGGGGACTTCCCTCAATATATCCAAAAAAGATGTGCTAGCTTTTGTCACCCTACTGGCTAGAAGACTAATATTGAACAACTGGAAATCAACAGTTTGACACACTGGATAAGAGACATCCTTATTTTCTTAGATTGGAAAAAAAATCAGACTTTCATTAAGTGGCTCCTCCAATAAATTAGGGAAAACATGGGGTCCGTTCTTCCAATTCATTAAGAGGATGAACTTCCCACTCGTTGAAGCAACGTTTGTGGTTTGGAGGGGTATGAATATGGTGTTAATCAACACTTTTTTCAGACATATTTCACACATGTCGTGGCGTGGGTGATATGCTGCTGTTACTATTAGTGTCTATTACGGACAAGGTTTACTATTAGCTGACTGATTTGTTTTTTAATCTGTTTATGATTGCGTACACACTCCTAGTTCCACAGAATGGTGTCAAAGTTGTGCGGAAATAATCTTCAGACCTTTGATAACAATCACCTGTCGGGTTTCTTTGGAAGTACTGAATGCTGGCAGGAGAGTTTGTGTGCTTTCAAACTACCACAGAGGAATTCACACATTCCTGCTCTGAATGATTTACAAAGCTTGTGAGCACATCCACCGACGGGGTTGAGGTTTCTTTCCTTGTTCTGGTTCAACGGGCAAAGTTACCACGGCGAGCAGTTCAATGTTTTGGGCACAGTGGCCGTCAACATGTTGTAAAGGTACCGTCTAAAAGGGATATTAACTTGCAGACATACTTGGCTTGGAGCTCCTAAACAGGGCTGGACACATATCTGGTGTAGCAGAGAAACCCATTATCAACACATGACTGAAATCTGTATTTATCTCCTACTGTGAACGGAGGGCGAGCAGAGGACCGATGAAGGATAAACTGAGGAGGAGAAGTCGGGTCTCGGAAAGAGAAGAGACACGAGCTATTCTAAACCTCAGTCCTATAACAAAGCTGTGCTTTCTGAAGCAGCAGCTCACATGACAAACTCCCAGCAGCTTTATGACCTTCAGATAAACTCTGTTCCTACTGTTAAGAGCTGCCATTGTTTAATCCAGAAGACTCTGGGCGTCAGCTCCAGAAACAGCAGCCACGCCGGGCTCCATTAGCAGTCCTGACTCAGGCCACCACCCTATAAAACCAGCTCGCCAACATCATGAGAAACACTTCAGCCCGTCAGCGAGCCACATTCAGACACCAGTTTGACATATTGTTACGTACACATAACTGCTAAACCACAAAAACAGCGTTTGCCAGATGGGGAATGTTAAACGTTTCGTACCAGAGGCTGGAAATTATCGGATTTTGAGGAAAATGATCATATGTGAGTCATAACCACGAGAATAAATAAGCTTAAATGTGTAATTTTACATTCAAACGACTTTTCGACGCGCCTACAAATCTACCCACATTGTAAGCCTGCTCATGTTCTGCTTGAGAACATTTAAGGCCATAAGCTAATTAAATAAATAACTGGGCTTACTGGTGCATTCAAAGCTATCTCTCCTGCAAACTCTCTTCAAATGACCAAATGGGAAGGTCATTAGTCATGCAGATATTTCATCATGAACGACTAATTATAATTTTGACCTGATGGTGCAAGATAAAAATGAAAGTTATTACAATGAATGTGTGTACAAAATGTCACGGTCAGGTGGACATTAGAATTCCTACTGTGAAAACAGTCCCTGTAAAAAGTGTTGCCAGTGTGTCGGGAATAAAAACAAAACAGAATTGTTCAGTATTGTGAGCAGCACAAACTCCACCTTCCTCGTATTGAGGTCAGAAATCTAAAAGACAGAAATCTCAAAACCTCGGCAGCTAAAAATAGAAAGAAAATCCGTCTTCAGTGTGAAGTCACAACAACAGTTGTGGACCGCGAGTCTTTTGTGTGACTGTCAACAGTCTAGTATGACGGGTCAAACATGCTGACTATGTGCTCCTGTTCCTTCGTCATCTTGTCATTCATGGACTGTCTGCGTAACAGTGTGAAACTTTCACACACAGTCAGCCAGTAAACTATTTACTCCGTCACATACTGGACTAGTTAACAAGCCAACGAGCGGACTGATGTTCATTTAACACGTCTGCTAATCAAACGGCTCAACAAGGGAGTCAGTAAATGGTCAGATAACTGATCAATGAATCAATTAAATCTAATCTCTCACTCCATGAAGAGACAGTCAGCCAGTTAGGTGATGCTACCGACTTGTTTCTGTCCTCCTGCACACCATCAGGCCAATAAAGAAAAGTTGAAATCTGTAATATTTAAAAATGACCACCTAAAATAGAAAAAACATTTTCTAAATGTAGCTAACCCCTCCAGATTCTGATTTATAAGATTTGGGAATTTATCACAGATATATATATATATATATATATATTGGAGCATTTTTCAATCTTTTTATGGTCAGTTGGGTTCTTCTTTTAATTAATTTTATTTATTTATTTTAATGTATTTATTTATTATTTTAAATGTATTTATTTAGATTTATTTTATCATTAATTTATTTTAAATATATGTATTTTATTATTATTATTATTATTATTATTATTGTTATTATTATTATTATTATTATTATTATTATTATTATTATATCATGTCATAAAATTCCTTGGTGTTGTGTACCTTTCCACTATTGATTGTGTTGCCCATTTTTTTATTATGCATGCATCAATAAAGCTGTTAATGTAAAATGTACTTCCTGTAGCATTTTCACATTAAAAGTTTTGAGTCAAAGACCTTTTACTGTGAAGCTCAGTTTAAGTTGGTCACAAATTGTTCCAAATCTATATCAAGGAATCTTTCATCCCTTTTTGTTTTGACAAATTGTTTGTTTTAATTCGTTTTTTATGTGCACCTTTAAATATTTTTGACATTTTACATTTATTAATACTCATTTTGCAACTTTAACTCCAAAATTTGTACGGATTTACACCGGTATAATAGTGTATATGGAGAAAATGACGATGAATTCTACTTTGAACCTTAAACCCCTCCCCGTCTGGTCGCTGCTGCAGGAAATGATGCGTTTCAGGTTCCCAGTTTGTCTGGAATAAACAGAAGGATATCCGGGGAGCTAAAGTGTTGCCAGAAATCTGGAAACCTACAAGGATGACAGATTAGCACATTAAGACAGTCGGAGTTAAACTGTCACTTCAATGTATAGTCAACACAGATGGCTACTGGGCCGGCCAAGCTGTTCCAACGAACTCACTGTGTTTGGATGTGTGTGTGAGAGTAAACAAGAGTGTGTTGTTTCACTCCCATCACCACCTTCCTCACTCGCTCTTCTCCATCTCCATATTTCCACCAACCTTCTGCTTCTCTTGTCATGTCGGTGATTGACAGGCCGGTTAAAGACGGACAGAGGAGGAGACACTCAGACAGTCTGGGTGGGTATTATTCACAAACAGCCACCATTACGTTATATATCTGTTTTATTATAGCTTATATCCAACCGATTCAGCCATTTAAACTCCGAAACAAATTGAGGGTGTTTTCATGGGCTAAATGGTAAAAGCACGACCAAAACCAAACACTGCATTTGGATTTGACTGCATCTGTGTGCTCAGGCTGGCGGCTTAAGCTTTACCACATCTTCAGTTTTTCAACAGTGTCATGTGGTAACCTTCCCAGACTTCACCCATCTTAGACTTATTCAATGAATCAAATAGGTCTGTAGCTGAAGCTATTTGTCGATTAACCTTCCAACAGCAAAACGTCAACGATTCTGTTATTTGTCAAGATCAAATTCCAACATTTGCTAGTTTCAGCTTTTAAAAATGTGAAGATTTGCTGTTTTTTTTCTGTTTTATTTCATTGGAAATTCAATATATTTGTGTTACAGACTGTTAAACAGACAGAAATTGCAATTTGAAGACATCACCTTGGACTCTGGTGAAATTATGATGCGCTATTTTCACTATTTTTCAACATTTTATAGTCTAAACCAGAGGTTTTCAAACTCTGAGACTGGACCTTCCCCTTTAGTTTACTTTTCACTCAATTCCTGGACGCCTATAGGATCATAATCATGTTATTTGATCCCATAGACACTCAACAGTTGAGCCAAGATAGCCTAATATTCAGTGGTGTGGAGGGTATATGCAGGTATAAAGGGTATACACACCTCTTTTTCTGGCGGTTTACAGTATACCCACCTATCAGCCAGGAAAACATCGGAATATAAAGGAGAATATACCAACTTCCTCCTCAGTAACCTACTATCCATCTACCTAGTAGTGCCTCCACCTCATCAACGACCACTGTTTGACTTAACTTCAGACTACGCCAAATACATAAAAAGGTCCGTCCTAAGGCATTTATCAGTTTCTGACTGGGAAAACCGTAAAATTTCCCAAAACTACTGTATCACAGTTACAGTAAAGTCTTTTCAACAATGTTGTTAATGTCAGTGTCACCTCCAGATGGTGTAAACAGTAGACTGTAGTAGTGGAAAATAAGTAGGAGGAGACCTGTAATAGAAGGAGCTGCAGTCTGCCTCTTATAACAGAGTCAGATAGTCCGTCACGACTTGAACTGGATCCCAGTTCCACCAGAGCCGGTTGACAAAACTAGCGCCAGCAGTCGAACAGGGAACTATTTTGTTTACAGATCTGACAAATACCGAACCACTCCGGTCCTGAGTATTTATCTCATAACATAACTATAAAATGAGTCAAACAAGTCCAGCAGATTTGAAAGGGACCCACATCTCCATCTGATGCTGGCGGTGTGATTTGTTTGTGGTCCGCCGTCACCTCTTCTGCTTTCACTACTGGTGCACCCTGGTGACAACATGACGCAATGTATTTCTATTTTCTTTGAGCAAACACACTTCAGTCCAGGTTTGAATCCCTTTTGAGACTCTTTGTGGAGAAGTCGAGCTCAGTACAAACACCATGTGTGGACTGTGTTATGATATGTGTAGTAGCTTCAAATGTTTGGATATTGAACTTGGTGTCCAGGGTAGACTTTTGGTGTTGTGACAAGAGAATCGGCCGGCTCTGCTCTACTCTGCCTTCACCATATAAACGGTGCTGTGTCTCTATAAATAGCCCTAAAGCCCTGGGGCAGGCCAGCCTGAGCAAGGCCGCCCAGCAAACACAGGAGAAAAAAAAAAAAGACACCGTGACACCACCAACAACTCGGCTCCCCCCCCCACCTCCCTACTGCACCGCTCTGCTGAATCCAGGGCAACAAAGTCTGTTAACCCTCCTCCAGACACTGATAGTGCAGCAACAAGTTGTCTTACCTGAATAATGCAGACGACATGGCGACCAATCAGTATTAAGATGCATCACCCCCCTCCCAGATTTGAGAAAAATCAGACCAACCCTTAAAGGACCAGTGTGTATTTCAGGGAAATCTATTAGCGGAATATGAATATAATATTAATAACTATGTTTTCATTAGTGTATAATCACCTGAAACGTGTTGTGTTTTCGTTAGCTTAGAATGATCCCTTCATATCTACATAGAGCGGGTCCTCTTCAGAGTCCGCCATGTTGCTCTGCCATGTACATGCCAGTAGCCCAGAACGGACAAACCAAACTCTGGTTCTAGAGAGAGACTTTCATATTTTGACGTTACCTGAAGGCCACCGTAGTTCTCGGATACGCTTGTTGAGAAACTGCGGAAATGTGAGCCGCAGAGTGCAAAAGCAAAAGTGAGGAGTGAGAGGAGGTAACCTCAGTTGGTTGCAATCTGCAACCACGCCACTAGATGTCGCCAAATCCTACACACTGTACCTTTAATGCAACATATTATTTGTTTTTCAGCCACAAGAGCATCAGCGAGGTCCAACACTAATGTTGGGCGATAAGGTCCGGCTCCCAGTCGGTTCCACTTCATCCCCAATGTGTTGGATGTGATTGAGGTCGGAGCTCTGTGCAGGCCAGTTAAGTTCTTGCCCACCAAACTGGGAAAATCATTTCTTTACAGAGCTGGCTTTGTGTACGGAGGCATTGTCATGTAGAAAGGGTTTCCTTTACATGCTGTATCTTCCTTGGATTTATTTTGAATATATTGCTCGATAGTTTTGGAATATTACTGAACAATGTGTAAACTCTGTTTTTATTTCATTGTGTCTGTAAATGACATTTCTATGCAGCTCTGTTTGGCTCTATAGCAGAATGCAGACTAATGAAAAGCACAGGTCTGACATTTACCTCCAGACTTCCTGCTACCCATTAATTCTCAGTGATTCATCTGACTGAATGACCCGACCACAACGCCACCCACCAGTGGCGACCCTTGCCCTAACGTACTCAGTCCATTCCTCACACCGTGCCTTCATACCTCGCTCTCTTATTTATCTCCTCTGTGACAAACTAAGCAAGCAGTCAGCTGGGCTGGTTCACCACCTGATACACAAACACATACACTCAGTTATTGTTGATACGAGCTTCTGCCAGGTAACATGAAAGCTCTCCGTCTCATCTGAAACATTTCTGTTATCCAACCCTTTGCACTCGTCCCTGCTTTTCGCCTTTAATGTTGGTGATCAAG
Source organism: Sebastiscus tertius (assembly GCA_916701665.1). Lineage (NCBI taxonomy): Eukaryota > Metazoa > Chordata > Actinopteri > Perciformes > Sebastidae > Sebastiscus > Sebastiscus tertius. The sequence goes on along the minus strand of CAKAOH010030266.1, from coordinate 10,106 downwards.
GAGCTGAAGCTTATTGTACTGCTGCACACGCACGTAAATTACTCTGAATGAGACGAGCATCACATAAAATGGAAAATGGAAAAGTGCAGTGAGCCGGTTAGCTCCGCCGCCGCCGCCGCCACCTGGAAAACACTTACAGTACGCTTATTAGAGCGCCCTTAGCTCAGCCAGTGAAGCATGAGACTCCTGATCTCCAGGTCACAAGTGCCTCTAAATTACAAACGCACCCCTGGATATACTTAATATCATTACTAAGAATCAATTTATAACATCCAACGCATGCCAAGTTCTTCTGGTGCACCGACTTCTACTTCAGTCCTACGTTTCCTTAAACCCTGTCACACGCTTTTATGGAAAGAAAGGTCAAGCAGAGACACGTCGTAAACCGATGCAAAACATGTTCACAGTGAGCATACCCCCTGATGTGAACTAGTTTCATTCAGAAGTGGAATGTAATAAATATGTGTGTGTGTGTGTGTGTGTGTGTGGGTGGGTGGACAGAACAACAGCAATACAGGAATCATTTTTCCAGTGAAGAAGCGGTGACAGTTGCGTGCAAGAAAACCCCAATCTGTTTTACAGATGCATTGTATTCTGGTCTATATTTGACTACTGTGGGTTTAGAAATCTGTTTGTGTCTCGTCTGTGACAGATTTCTTGCTTTATTTTTTTTCTTTTTGTAAAGAAAAAAGTTTGAGAAAGACACCCCTGATTCTCCGGTATACTGACACTACACATGCTTTGATATTTAAGGGCGCTTTCACCAGCCATAGTCCGTTTGGTCCAAATCAGAGTGGAATTTATACTATTCCTAATTGTGGTTCGTTTTCTATTTAGTCTGTTTCAGTTTCACGGTGCATAAATTAAAGTGGCCCAAATAAAACAGTTATGTTGCTGAGGGGCGTGAACGAAGGAGGGGATTTATCTTTTTTTGTCTCAAGAGCTGCCATTTTTTGCAGGGAGTCGGAGACTTTGAAATATTGTTGTCAACGTTTTTTCACTTTGACACTGATCTACTGTGAGCACGAATCCCTTCTCCTCCAGTTTATCTCCAATGACTTTACAAACATCACTATTTTTGTGGATTTTATTTAGCGTATTCTGTATGTTCTCTTCGGCCCAGACGTCAAGCAAACATCGGACTTCTGCAGAAGTCCAGGTCCGTCCTTTCCCACTCATGTTAACCTGTCTTTTACCTGTGTCTATCCAGCCCTTTCACACAAAAAGGTGCGTAAATGCCACGATAATGCACAATTTAGCGTGCAATAAGTATGCCTTTCTTGATTTCCGCGTGTCATTTGTACACCATGTATCCTGCACTGACTGCAATGTAAACACATCCGCGTATAATTGCTACGTTAAGAGCTAGTGACGTAGAATAAAAACCGAGAAAGAGCACTTATGGTGGGTTAGGGTGGGGAGGTCGATTGGTCCAACAAACACCAGACATTTAACCAGGAGACCCGTGTTGACCCATGTTTTGTTTTGTAAGTGACTTTTGTCACATCATAAATGTCACGTTTTTGTTGTTGACATTTGTGACGTGTTTTCCGTAGTTATTTCCGTACATGTTTTACTGAGTTTGCTTACCTATTTTAAGCCCAACCATGATGTTTTCCCTTTCCCTAACTAAGTGGTTTTCTTTCCTAAAACTAACTGCAGACGTTTTGACACGCGAAAACGCAAATGCGTACTCATGACATGTGTAATGTCGTGGTATTTATACGCCTTCCTGTGAGACCTGGTTGGTCCATCTCAACAAATGCCGATTAATCGATTATCAAAATAGTTGAATTTAACAGTTGACAACTAATCGGTTAATCATCACAGCTCTAGATTTGACGACATATATAGTCATATCACCCAGCTGTACTTCCACCCATCCATGTCGTGAGATGTGCACGTGTGTGTGTTCATAAACTGTATGTGTGTAGTCAGTGTGGAGAGGAAACACCTCTACACAACATCCACTATCTCAGTAGTTTGATCAAACTTTGTTCGGCGCAGTTAATCATTGCCTACTGAGAGGCATCAGCTCTCTCTCACACACTCACACACACACACACACACACACACCTCTACACACACACACCTACACACAGGCAGACTTTGTATTCATGAAGGGCCCTTCCTGCTGATGCCCTGCCCAGGAATGTACAGCTGACCCTGCTCTCACGTCTACAGCCAGCTGATCCTGGACAAACACACACACGCAAACATACACACCACAGAGCATGCTCAGTTGTGTCTCTGTGATGCAGAAGCAGTTCACTGCTATCAGTTAACTACACTTCCAAAAATGCACAGCCTTAAGTGTGACTGGAGGAAATTGATTTCTGCTCCCAGAGCATCAAAAAACAGCGATCTGGGTCAAAGGTAAAAGTAAAATCAGAAAGTAAGAAAGAATAAGAGCTTCAGCTCGAGCGAGCAATAAGAAAACAATTAAACACTGTTACTGTGTGGTCCATTATTTCCATCTCACCTGCTGCTATTTGTAAACTGATTTATTGTGTCTGCTGCACCACATAATTCAAAGTAATAACCCATAATATTTAGAATGTGTAAATAAAAGTCTGGTCTGCCACTATAGACTGACTGATGTAACATTAAAGTGCATTTCTCATTATAGTTCATGAAAGCGCTTAGAGTCACCGTTATGAGGGACAATTTCTCCGCCGCCACACAGGAAGTGATGCGTTTCATGTCTCTGGTTTGTTTGGAATAAACAGGAGGGAAAATATGGAAACTCTTTCAACTTAAAAGAAGAAGACGTGGCGGTAGAAGTCTGGGGATAAACCTGAGGATAATTAGACCCAAATAGAAAGAGAGAGAGAACGCCGACACAAACACGATCAAAAAGAGCAACAATACATTTTTCCTGCACTTCACAGTTCACTCGCCGTCTGCCCCAAAAAACGACTTTTTTTCTGCAATATTTACACCACATCACACGATCAAAGATGAAAATGAGTCAGCTCGGATGCACTCTGGTTTTATGACACACAGATCCAAGACCCGAGCGATAAAAGGGGACAACACCAACCCTGATAACAGGAACCCACAGAACCAGTGAAGACCTCGACCTCATGGAGGTACAGTGCAGAAACTCCACATGTCCAATGACCTCATAACATACATGCAGACACAACATGTGGACATAATGCACTCTAAACAGGGGCAAAGCTTTAACTGACTTATTTGAATTTAACACGTGCTGTTTGTTTTAAGTCTGTTGTCTCTTTTATGTAATCTGAATGGGATTTATCCTAAGTGAAGCCAATGCTCAAGTGCCTTAAACTTGCATTCTTTCTAACAGCCAGCAGGGGGCGACTCCTCTGGTTGCAAAAAGAAGTCTGATTGTATAGAAGTCTATGAGAAAATGAGCCTACAAACATTGTAAACATGAGTTTATGGTCTCAATCGCTAGTTTCAAGTCTTCTTCAATACAGCATGATGTTCATTTAGTAAATTATGGTCCCATTTAGAGTCGAATAGACCATAAAGCAGGGGATGCTTTAGGGTGGGGCTACCTTGTGATTGACAGGTCGCTACCACGGCGTTGTCCCGTCCTTTCACAGTGTGTTTTCAGTTCATGAAAATTAATTGTAACATTTTGGTCACCTAAAAATGTCTTATTCAGCTCCACCTTGTGTGTCACTTCTGGTTGCAAAAAAACCAAGATGGCTACGGCCGAAATACCAAACTCAAGTCTTCAAAACCGTCGTCCACAAACTAATGTGTGACATCATGGTGACTACATCCACTTCTTATATACAGTCTATGTTTAACTGACTTATGTGAATGCAACACCTGCTGTTTGTTTTAAGTCTGTTGTCTCTTTCATGTGAAATGTTTTCATGTTGTTTAAACTGTTTGCTGTTTTGTTTTTATTATTTCTGTTTTATGTGGTGCTTTTATGAAACTTTTAAGCTGCCATATTGGTCAAAACCTACTTGCAAAAGAGATTCATAATCTCATAATCTCAATAATCCTGGCTAAATAAAGGTTAAATAAAATAATAAATAAATAAACAGACATACAACTTTGACCTGCGAGGCTCAGCCTCAAGTTAAATATTTGTTTTTTTGCCAATCCTGCTGCTTTTACTTTTAGTCTTAAATGTGTTTCAGCCTCACATATCATTAGTAGCAAAGATAGACATGGGAAAATGTGCCATCATGAAGCAATTACAATTACGCCAGCACCCTTTTCACTGTGTTTGAGACCGGAGGATAAAGTGTTGCCGTTCCAGTCCAATGCTGGCTGAAAATTACCCCAGATTGACTGTATTTGGCTGATAAAGTCTTTGTGACTCAGATACTGTTGTTCGTGGGTTACTGACATGCCTCATAAGTCATATAAATGTCCCTTTTCTATATCTAATGGATTCATTGGGGCTAATTATAACTGTTCGGGGGTGTCATGACAACACCTCACTAAGTTTATTGCAGGCTAAAAGCTACTTACTGCGGTTACTACTGTTAAAATGTCAGTATTCAGTCACAAGTCTACAGGCGGATCTATTGGTTTCCACTTTCAGTTAAAAGCCCTCCATTGAGCAGCGCAGTCACATGTTTGCCCCGGAGCCCAAAGTGCTTTGACCCTTCATACAGATTTTAACACAAGAGACACTCAAAAACAGGTTTACAAGCTAATTCAGTGGCTTTGCTCTTCGACCTTTACCTGGAGACGGAGCGGTTCTACTACAGAGTTTGGAATTTTCCCAGTTGAAATTCCCAACTTCCGACCCCCAAGCGTTCCTGATGCACACCGCCAAACGTGAACAAAAACCATGGCTGACCGTGACAAACAGATATTTCTCTGGCAAGTGTACAAATTGGCATTTTTTGATGATGACTCTAACCATAATATATTTTGGGAAGCCATCTATGGAGTCATAGGAGTGCCATAATAACACTAAATCTATATAAGAATAAGAAAATAAATGTGCAAACATAAAGAGGAATAAATAAAAGAATATACGTAAATAAATAAATGTGGAAATGTAATGAGGAATAAATAAAACAATATATTAGTAAATAAAGAAATAGAAATATATAGAAATATAAAGAGATAAAATAAGTCAATAGAAAGTTTAGAAATATAAAGAGAAAAAATAAAAGAATAAATAAATGTGGAAATATAAAGACAAATATAAAAAAAATATTTTCATATTATTTGTTCATTTATTTCTGTATATATTAATGTATGTATTTTTAACTATATACTGTATTTATTTATATATATAAAAAAATGTATAAATAAAAAAATATATGGGTATATCAATAAATGTGTAAATATAATGAGGAATAAAATAAAGACTAAAGAAGTAAATAAAAAATGTGGAAATATAAAGAGATGAAAATAAAATAAAAAATAAATGTGTAACTATAAAGACAAATAATAACAAAATATAAAAGAATAATAATATGCATTTTCATATATTTTCACATTTATTTCTGTATATATTGATTTCTTTATTTTTTTTAAATATTTATTTATTTATTTACTCCTATGATGCCATACTATGGAGTCCCTTAAAAAAGAATAAATCTATAAAAGAATAAGAAAATAAATGTGAAAATATAAAGAAGAATAAATAAAAGAATATATGACTAAATAAAGAAATGTGGAAATATAAAGAGAGCTCCTTAGTCGCCCAAGTATATTATAAATCAATATATTTGTTGTGTCCACACAGCTAAAACAGCAGGTCAGGACCACACAGAAGGGCATCAACTGGCTGTCATGCCTCGGCGTGCACAGGCTGGCTAAACATACATACCTTCACCTCTTCCAAATACATCATCACCTGCAACTTGTCAACAATGTCATACAAATGGTTGGCGGCTACAAAGCTTGAATTTGCTTCAGTGGAGTGGATTTAATACTTTCGTCTGTGTCAATCGATTCAGATATTTAATTAAGATTAATCTCATGATTGTCCATAGTTAATCACGATTAATCGCACATATTTTATCTGTTCAAAATGTACCCTAAAGGGAGATTTGTCAAGTATTAAATACTCTTATCAACATGGGAGTGGGCAAATATTCTGCTTTATGTAAATGTTTGTATATATTTATTATTGGGAATCAATTAACAACACAAAACAATGACAGATATTGTCCAGAAACCCTCACAGGTACTGCATTTAGCATAAAAAATATGCTCAAATCATAACATGGCAAACTGCAGCCCAACAGACAACAACAGCTGTCAGTGTGTCAGTGTGCTGACTTGACTATGACCTGCCCCAAACTGTATGTGATTATCATAAAGTGGGCATGTCTGTAAAGGGGAGGCTCATGGGTACCCATAGAACCCATTTACATTCACATATCTGGAGGTCAGAGGTCAAGGGACCCTTTTGAAAATGGCCATGCCAGATTTTCCTCACCAAAATTTTGCGTATATTGGGATTATTTAACCTCCTTTGCGACCGCTACAACCTCCGAAAGATCGATTAATGCGTGAAAGAAATTAAAACAAATTTGCGTTATCATCACGTTGACAGCCCTAAGAAAAATTAAATAAAAAAAACAACAGAGCAATATTTGCTGCAGCGTGTGGTCTGGTAGTGTGCACCACTAAAATCAATCAAATAATCCATGTTCAAACAGGATACACATGAATTGGTCAGCAGTGCAAATATGCAGGTCGAAGTTCACTTCTTTTATTGCAGAACTTGAAATCCGTGCACCAAACTGTAACAAACTGTCTCCATCAAACATCTTCCCCATACAAAACCATGAAATAACCACATCTGACATACCGGTCTGTGATTTGAGTATTGAGTTCACTGCCAGCCTCTATACCTGACACATAGAGTGTGTTCCAATCCACGTACTTCCTGAAGTACACTTCAATGTAGTGCCATGTGTGTACTCTGTACTAACTTGAGTAGTGCGTGAATTTCAACAGGGTAGGGTCGTCTCAAATCGTACTGACTTGTTTTATTCTGTTATCTACGTATGTTTGAATAGTGGTCGTGGCCTCTTCCGCTACGTAGCCAAGATGGCGACAATTGAGTGTGAGAAGTGTCCAGCGTTCCACGCTCAACGATCTGACCGTTTTGAGTACAACATCCGGGTACTTTGAGTGCACTGCCGTTTGTCATACTTTACAGTGTGAACGCACTTATGCACTCAAAATAGTAAGTGTAAGTACAGAAGTACACTTCAATGTAGTACACTTTGTGCACTCCGTACTTACTTCAGAAGTGCGTAAATTTCAACGGGGTAGGGTCGTCTCAAATCGAATACTCTGCGGCGCACTGACCGGAAATGACGATCGCAACATTTCACCGCGGCTCGCTACCCGCCAAATATCTGCCTGCTTTGTTGAAGAAAAAAATGATGTACTTTGAGTGCACTGCATTTGTCATACTTCACAGTGTGAACGCACTTATGCACTCAAAATAATAAGTGTAAGTACAGAAGTACGCGGATTGGAACACACTCCAAATGTTGAAGCATTTAAAGGCACAAGCAGCCATGCACGGCCTGTGCAGTGTGTAGCTGGCGGCTGTGCACCTGGCTGCTTCCCAGGCTTGTGTGTGTGTGTTTGTGTGTGTATTTTAGAGGAAGGCTGCTGGCCCTTTAAAAGCTAAGATGGTGTCCTACAAGCTGCAGTTTCTGCCTTCCGTTTCCTTCCTGCCTCTCAGAGATCACAGAGCATTTCAAATTGAACCTCACACACACACAGACACAGACAGAGACAGAGGAGATATATAGAGAGGTTTCTGCATTAACAGTGGGAATGACAGTGCTCTAAACATGATGTCCTTATAATGCAATGAGGTCGCTATTACAAAACTCCTCCACTAATTGCAAAATACACCACTACCAGTGTGCACAGACACACTTGTAATTAACTGTTATTATAGATGCATATATGACATTCTCATATTTTTGCACATGTGGAGCTGACTTGCTTGTGTTGCAGGAGGCAGATCATCCACATAGGTAGATGTTTTTTTTTTTTTTTTTTGCAATTGACCAGGGCAAAGTCAATAAGGTGCATGCACTTACTTTCTTGTTACGGGTCTCCGTGTGCATCTCGGTTGCAGGAGCAGCAGGAGCAGAAGGAGCAGGAGGGGGTCGGTCGGGGGCTTTTTTTGGGTGTAGCTCTATATCTCAATAAGGGTGGAGAGTAGAGAGAGAGGAGGGCTTTTAGGGGGGCTAGTTCTCCACCTTTACAGTAGATTTTCGGGATATAGGAACACGATCCCCTGCCTCTTCCAGTGTTTCTTTCTCAGTTCATATCCGCAGCGTCGAAGGCTCCTTTTGCTGCCCCCAAAACAAGAAGCAGCAGCCAGTGTGTCTCTGTGTCTGTGAGTCTCTCTGCCTCTCTCTCTGGCTCTCTGACGGCGTGTTGTTGCCGTGCATTGAAGGGCTGGGCTCTCTCTCTCTGCCTTTTCCTCCTCCGCCTCTCCCTGCTTGTGACCCCACCCTGCGTCCCCACCCCTCATCTCTCTGTCAGTCAGGAGAAGCTGCGCAGCCCTGCAGCCCTGCAGCCCTGCAGAGAGGAGCCGAGCCGAGCCGAGCGAAGCTGCTGCTCCTGCCCGGCTGCAGAGCCAGGCAGGCGGGCAGGAGAAGAGGAGCATGCAGCTGCAGAACCACACACTAAATATGCAATGTGGAGATATCGTTTAATTGCATGCAAACCAGCTATCCTCGCATGCATATACAGCCTAACCATCTATTATAAAGCCCCATGTTGCAGCAGGCAGCTCTTATTGCTCAGAGATGGAGGCACCCATGTCACCTTCCTGACGTCAGCCAGCAGGCTAATTGAGGACACTCCAGCTGGGTGGGGGGGGGGGGTGGGGAGAGGTTTAGAGTATATATCCAGTAAGGCTTTGCAGCATTACATTTCATATGACACCGTGCACACAGCTCAGATAGATGAAGGGAGTTGCACAACCAAGTGGGATGATAGATAGATGGATAGATAAGATAGTGGTGGGGCTGTAACCACATCCTTTTCTAATAAAGCAGGGTGTGGTGCATGGAAAGGTCTTTATAAGATGTTTCATAACATGGAGAATGCATGCAACATCAGGTCTGATGTGGATTTCCATAGAAAGAGAGAACAACATTCAGCCAAACAGCTGAGAAAAAACACAATATGTTTACCATTTCTTATTTTAATTGTTATATTTTTATTTTAATTGTTATATTTTTATTTTAATTGTTGTATTTTTTTATTGTTACATTTTTATTGTTATATTTTTTATTTTAATTGTTGTATTTTTTTATTGTTATATTTTTATTTTAATTGTTGTATTTTTATTTTTATTGTTGTATTTTTATTTTTATTGTTATATTTTTATTTTTATTGTTATATTCTCAGCACTTACATGAAGAATGCATGCAACATAGGTCAGATGTGTATTTCCATATAGCAACATTCAGCCAAACAGCTGATAAAAAACACAATTTGTTTACCATATGCATTTTTTTATTTTAATTGTTATATTTTTATTTTAATTGTTATATTGTCAGCACTTACATGTAGAATGCATGCAACATAGGTCAGATGTGTATTTCCATATAGCAACATTCAGCCAAACAGCTGGAAAAAAAACAATCCGGTTACCATATGCATTTTTTATTTGAATTGTTATATTCTCAGCACTTACTACAATACACATATCTCCATTTTCAGTCCCAAACAATTCTAAAATTGTAATCTGTTGCATTATTTTCCCCAAGTGCAACCATGAGACAGTTCATTATTGTTCATGTGGGGATTTTACTACATTTCCCATGATTCCACATTGCCCGGAAGTGGAAGCACAAAGGCGGAAGCATGAGAAGGTAAACAAACCTTTCAGTTTATCAGGATCACATGTGAATACTTTTATAAGAATTGTGGCATTTTAATCAAAAATATTTGGTTCAAAACCGAGTGTTACAGGAGAATAGCAGTTTAAAGCTGCTATACGTAGTTTTTACGTCGATTATTCTCTCTACATCACGCAGCGCTGTTGTCATGGAGATAACGTTAGCTACAGACAAGCTAGCTAGTTAGCCTGCTACTCTGTTTTGTTATTCGAGATTTAATTTTATTAACCTCTACTGGTTATATAACGTTATATA
>CAKAOH010030260.1:0-25951 GCA_916701665.1 Sebastiscus tertius | reverse complement strand
TATATATGAGCAGTAGAGGTTGCATACTATAAAAATATTGCACAGGCATTTATTTTTTATTTTTATATTGCATTGATTGAAGTAACGTGACCCACAGCGAGCTCAACGGCATCCAACAATGTTACTCCACATTGTGGCGTCCCTGATGAGATCTAATGTGCTTAAATTCAAGATTCAAGATGTTTATTGTCACTCCGGTTATACAGGTACAATCGTGTGAAATGCTTTTTGCTGGGAAGCTCCATTAAATAATAAGTTATATTATAAAAGGAAATACTTTCTACCGGGGCATATTAGGAATATATACAGATAGATAGATAGAAACTTTATTGATCCAGAGGGAAATTCAAGTTTCCAGCATCACAGTTCCATAATGCAAAAACAGGTTAGTAAAATTAGTTAGTAGTACAAAAAAATATACCAGATGTAAAATTACAAGGAGATGAAGAAAACTGTTAAAAGTGAATATAGTGCAGGGTAACAGCTGTGATGCACGACTATTGAAAAAGTGCAGAAGAGACTGTTAAAAATGAGCATAGTGCAGGGTAACTTAGTCTAAAGTGCACTGTATGCATTATTATCTGTCCTGCACACCGTCCTCCTCCTGAGGTGTTGTACAGTTTGATGGCTCGGGGACAAAGGATTTCCTCAGTCTGTCTATAATATATATACATTAAGAATATATACAGCATAAGAAGTAACGTTATCTGTTATTGCCTAATTAAATTTTTTACTTTGACTTGTTCCAACATAGTTTTTCTTTGAGTTTAATTCCAGCTTGGAAAAGTCTGAAATGCCACCAGGCAACATGATCAGTAGCCATTTATGGTGAACATGTTGAGCTTTTGTCAATGTGTGTGTCTTTGCTTTTGAGCTTTTAATTTCCTTGACTCCATGTACCAGAACCTAATTTTCAGGTATCTGCAAAATGTAAGTATTTTTTTTAAGTACGTTTTTTCTCCATAATTTAATCTGATTTATTTTGTGTGATGTGTTAAAATGTAATCCTCTTCTCTTGTTCCACTCATTCCCAGCGCTCACGGATCCAGGTCTGGTTGTATGAACAGGTGAACATGCGGATAGAGGGCTGCATTATTGTAAGTTATCCTTTTGCTGTTTTCTTTTTTTATTGAATTGGAATACAAAATGTGTAGAAAGTTTGATTTCCCACAGTCATTTCATTAACATGTGGCGAATGGACAATGTCGGGTAATCATTAAAGTTAGTCAATAAGTATGCTGAATGGTCTGGAGGAGAATCTGAGACCATGTCGGCACTAATGTTGATAAATCTGAGAAAGCTGCTCACACGTGATGAACGACATGAAGCCACAAAGTTATCTTTGAAAAGTTTTTTTTAATCCACAGCAAGATGCTAAAACACAAGAAAAACAACTTGTGATTAGTCTAGGACTCCAGAGGCCTGTACTACGAAGCGAGCTCAACATACCCACGGTATGTCCTCGTTATCTGGTTTAACAAACCCTAACAAACGAGATCCCGCTAAGCGGTCCTACGAAGGTAGTTATCAACTCGGTAAATCATCCCCAAACTATAATATTAGACAAATACAAAGAAGTTAAACACATAATCCAGACTAAAAGTAACACAGTTGAAGCTGCCAAATGCAGGAAGAACAGCTGGCAGAAGAAAAAGATGTTGTGTGAAAGCGCAAATGAACAGACTTATAATATCACTGCCCCATCTAGAACACAAGTAGATGTGACTATAATTACTTTATGTATTCCGTTAAATTAATATGTTGCTTGTAGAATAGAAGCCTAGAAGATACTTTATTATTCCCTCAGGGGAAATTATGGCGTGTCCGACTCCGGCGGTGTGAAACCTAATATAATATATAAATAACCTAAAAAAATAAATATAAGAACATAATTCAAAGCGGTAAACGGGCTTAACTTCCACAATTTATAATCACCTACAGCATACATTAATGTACCAGTACCAAAGTAACATAAGGAAATGTATAGTCTGTGGGACCGTAAACATGCGACCAACTTATTTATTAATTGATTTTTTATTTGCTCCCAAGTTTGTTTCACACCATCAGCGTTTTTGTTTTTTTTTGATGTCCTTTCGGCATCTGGCAGTTTAAACTGTGTTGCTTTTAACCTGGATTATGGCTTTAACTTGATCAGTAGGCGGGGCTTTTATACGAGTTGATCTTTTATCTCGAACATAAGTAGGTGTTCGAAATATGAGGGATTCAGGAGAAGAGTATGAATGTGTTACGGCATTGAAACTATTCTTGGCTCACTGTTCTTTCTGTTTTAGGGTTTTGATGAGTACATGAACCTGGTTCTGGATGACGCTGAGGAGGTCCACATGAAGACTAAGAACAGGAAGCCGCTGGGTAAGAGCACCCTACGTTTTGATATGTTTTTATTTGTAGCTTTGTCTTTGTGTTTAACATTGCTTTGTACACATGCATATCAGCACACTTGACACTGTCACACAGACAGTAACTTCTATTATGTTGCTGCACAAAAACACCTTTTTCATAACAGATATTCTGGCATGTCATAGCAGGAAAATCTCAGGCAGAATTGATAACATTAAAAAACATCTGCATTCCCTAGGTGAGCTGGTTCCAGGGGTTTTGGCAAATAAATTATTCTCAAAATACGAGTGTAAGGAGGGGGAGAGAGACGTCTGTAACCATAACTGTACAAAAGTGTGCTTTAAGAGGTGCTTGATTATTTACATGGTATTATCATATGTGTGTTATTAACATGATATCAACATTTCATTTATTAAATATCATGGTTTTCATTTATACTGTCTGAAACTAGCTGAAAGGCCCAGCAGGCTGTAATCGGAATTTAAAAAATGATCTTGTGAATCCTTTTTTAACCCAAAACACTAAATAAGATATTTTACTTGGAGTGCTGGCAGTTTTTTTTTTTGGGGGGGGGTCTGTTTCAGAGTAAGCAAAACAATTTTAGCTGAATATCCATTTCTTAAAATTACTGTGAATACATTTGGGAATTAACTGATGGAAGTCTCATCAAACCAACAGAGGGTTTCTTTTTTTATGTTGCTGAAGCCATACAGCCTCATGAAGCCCTTTTTTGGCTTGTGTGTTACCTAATGAACACACCTGAGCTGTGAAGGGAAGGACTAGTAGAGAGAACCCAAACATCCTACAGATCCTACATGTACTGTGACACTAAGCTCCCTATCACCTGTAGCCAACTTGATGGGCACTCTGTGCTTTGTATCTCTTTCCATCCATCATCTTGCTCTTCTGATCCACCTCTGCTTGTGTTTCTCCCTCTTTCTTCCTCTATGTCTCCCAGGGAGGATCATGTTGAAAGGAGACAACATTACCTTACTGCAGAGTGTATCCAGCTAATACAATGGAGGCGGCTACGAATCTTACCTTTCCTACAAAGAAATGTTTTGTTTTTGCAAATGGTGTCGAGTATGTTTGTGTTTATACAACATGAATAGTGTAATTGTTTCTTTCTAACACGTTGTTTTGAAAATAAATTTTGTTTTCTTACAGCTGTTTGTGTTTTAACTTATTCTACTAAATGTTTCTAAACCACAGTTGTTTGCATATTACATAGTATTTGGGTCATTATGCTACTGTGCCATCTAGTGGCAGACGACACTATTGCAATGTACTTATGTAGGTCAAACTCTCGGCTCCAAATGATAAAGCAGAGCAGTAAAAAAATACTTCTACTTGAAAGATAATAAATGAGGCTGTGTTTTATAGTGGGGCCTTTTCATATAATGTTATATTTAGTGTTGTGTAACAGAGAGAGAAGTGGTAGTGTACTTTTTGGTACATTGTAAAGACATAATCGCTGCATGAAGCATAAAAGCAGATTTAGTCAAATACAGCAAATCATATGGAGCACAATTCAATCCCATCCAAATTGTGCATTCAGGCACCTTGGTATGTATTGCATTTGCTTGATATGACTGATCCATTTTTATTGGCTGAATAATATAAATAAGGGATTGAACAAATTCTTTGAGTGTAATTTATCGTAGAAAGTGGGTGGAGCACATTTATCACTAATGTCTCCTCAAAAACTATTTACAAGCCAGATTTAAGGTTAATTTTTAGAAGTTTAAAGCCGTTTTAAATGTAGATTAGTCACCTTTGATTGTTGTTGAACCATTTATGCTGCTTAGATGTTTTTTGGCTGAAATTTGAGTAAAGTAGCCTGCATAGAAATAGAAATAGAATAGGAGCCTGGTCGTAGTGGAGTAAAGAGAGTCAAGTGCAGTACATGTACTTCACTTTGAAATGTAGTGGAGCAGAAGTATGGCACCTTAAACAACGTATACATGTTTAAGAAAAGTACCTATACTTCAGGATTGTACTTGCTTAAGGACAGTACACGGTCAGTTAATTACCTCACCACACACCACGTCTGACCTGACCTCAAACAGCAAAAAATAATCTGAGATTACGAGAATAAAGTCGTAGTATTATGAGAATAAAGTCATAATATTATAAAGTAGTAATTTTCGTAAAGTTATGACTTTATCCTTGTAATGTTACGACTTTTTTTCTCATAATATTATAACTTTAATCTGTAAATCTCAGATTTTTTTTCCCTCAATGTGGCCCTAATACTCCGTAGTACATTTGTTCTTTGGCCCTCACTGCATTAGACTTATATACTATACACTTAGACTATAAACTGCGTTACCTTCATCACAATGCTCAAATGTTTTGCGGCTCCAGACAGATTTATTATTTTTTTTTCTTGCCTAAAATGGGTCTTTTGATAGTAAAGGTTGCTGACCCCTGTGCTATACGTTCTAACTCAATATATGCACATATAACATTTATTTATTTATTGCACATTCTACATTTATTTATTGATGGACTGCATACACTATTTTCACCCATTCACTCTGTATGTTTTATATCTCTATTATTGTTTTTATAATTTTTATATACCTCTACCTCTCCTGTGATTCACTCTGTTTGCTGATGTTGCTGCTTTAACACCTGAATTTCCCTCCGGGGATTAATAAAGGTTCAGTTTATCTTATCTTATTTTATTTTATACAAATAAAACTGCCTTGCCTAGTATTGATTAACGTAATGACGTAACGCATCCCTACGCACGCAACGTGCCCCTGCTCTGTTGACTGGGAAACCCCGTAGCGCGGAGCTGCCAACGCCCGGCGAACAGACACAAACAGAGCAGACGGTGAGAGAAAAACACGTTTTATTACTGTTATTAAGCTGTAATTATGTCTGTTTCTATAGGTTTAATGTTGTCAACGTCATCTATACTGTACGTGTGTAGTACATGTGGTTGTAATTGTTGAATTAGATGTCTCATTCAGCAGCAGCATCCGCTAAGGTTAGCTCAGCCAGCTAGCTGAGGAGGACAGCAGTTAGATAGCAGACAGACAGACTATAACTTAGTGTTTATTATCATCTAAGTTAAACAGGCTCTCTGTTAGTAATGTTAGAGTGCTAGGGTCAAGGTTCACTATACTGACTGGGTTAATAAAGAGGGACAGATTGTTGGTTTATCGTTTGTTTCAACAGCCGGCAGGAAATGAGGCCAGATTGAGGCCAAACTACAGCTAAAGCTAAGCTAACAGTAGCTTTAAGAGGTAGTAGTCATCTCTCAGGTGTGATCTTAAAGGTCCCATATCATCCTCATCTTCAAGGCAAGGCAGCTTTATTTGTAGGCTATAGCACATTTCAGTAACAGGGCAATTCAAAGTGCTTTACATAAACATCCAAGAACATTGTGACAAAGTGCAAAAAGAACATTAAAGGTCCCATATTATAAAAAAAAGTCAGATTTGCATGTTTTTTTATTATAAAGCAGGCTTAATTTCTATATAAATACTGTGAAAGTATTGAAACGCTCAATCCACAGGGAGATACACACAGCCCGTATTCATAAACTCTGCATTTGAAACAAGCTGTGAGGATTTCTGTCCATTTGTGATGTCACAAATATACAATATTTATACCCTTTACACAGATTTAAACGTAAACATTCTAAATGTGTCCCAGCTTATTTCCTGTTGCAGTGTATGTGAATGTCATCAGCTGACAGGAAGTACACATGGACCCAAGCTGTTGCCTAGCAACGCAATTCTGTTGCAATTCCGTAACAATTCCGTAACAATTCCGTCAAAATAAGCTGAAACGGAGCGTTTCAGACAGAGAGGGTAAATACAGGCATATTCAGGCTGACAGTATGAGGAAAATAAAGGGTTTTTTTAATCATTACAACATGTAAACATGTTCTGGTAGAAACACAAAATACAAGTATGAACCTGAAAATGAGCATGATATGGGACCTTTAAGACATAATTAAAACATTAAAGATTAGAAAATAAAAACAAGCTAAAAATAAAAGCTATAGGATAGAAGCTAAAACAGAGTATAACACACAAGGGTAAAAGCTCTAGTGCAGTGCAAGATCATAATTTTAAGAGAAAAAAATGTCGTAATGTTACGATAATAAAGTCATAAGGCAAGGTAGCTTTATTTGTGTAGCACATTTCAGCAACAGGGCAATTCAAAGTGCTTTACATAAACATTCAAGAACTTTGCAACAAAGTGCAAAAGAACATTAAGACATAATTAAAACATTTATAAAGACATTAAAGATTAGAAAATAAAAACAAGCTAAAATAGAATATAACACATAAGAGTAAAAGCTCTAGTGCAGTATAAGATCATTATCTGGCTTAATAAAAGGCAGCAGCAAACAGGAACGTTTTAAGCTTTGATTTAAAAGAACTCAGAGTTGGAGTTGGTCCTGCAGGTTTCTGGGACCTTGTTCCAGATATTTGGTGCATAAAAACTGAACGCTGCTTCTGCATGTTTAGTTTTGACTCTGGGGACACTAAGCAGACCTGATCCAGATGACCTGAGAGGTCTGGATGGTTCAGAACATAGCAGAAGATCAGAAATGTATTTCGTACCTAAACCATTTCAGTTTCATACTTGTATTCTGTGTTTCTACTAGAAAATGTTTACATGCTGTCATGTGCAAAAAAAAACCTTCCTCATTCTGTCTGTCTGAATATACCTGTATTTACCCTCCTGTCAGCTGATGACATTCACATACACTGCAACAGGAAATAAACTGGGACACATTTAGAATGTTTACATTTAAAATTGTGTAAAGGGTCTAAATAGTGTATATTTGTGACATCACGAATGGGCAGAAATCCTGACAGCTTGTTTCAAATGCAGAGTTTCTGAATATGGGCTGTATGTATTTCCCTGTGGATTGAGGATTTCAATACTTTCACAGTATTTATATAGGAGTTAAGCCTGCTTTTATTATAAAAAAAAACATGAAAATCTCACTTTTTCATAATATGGGACCTTTAAAGTGTTATGTAGTTAGCGGTAATTACATGTACAGGCAATTTCCACACCACTTGTGGTCGCATAGTTAGTCATAAATTGTGAGGTTACCAATGTAAAAGAAAGTCACTCATTATCAATTTGAGTTGATGTCAGAACAAAATGCTTGTGATTTTGCTTGTGATCACAAATGTCCCAAGGATTTCCTTGTCAAGCCTGTTCCTGGGGGACACTGTCACTAAATCTGTGTTTCAGATGAATTTAGAAGGAGGAGGCTGTGATCAGTCATTGAAGAAATGTTACTTAATCCATTGTAATGATAGTCACAACCTGTGTGGATGCAGTGATGTTTGTTTTTGTGGTTTGCAGAAGTATTCAGTTTTCAATAGAAATTAACATTTGTCAGATCTGATGAGCTTATCAGTGCCTTGCAAACCTTCTTGCTAGATGCAGTGTCTGTGTCTAGGAGTTTACATTATGGGTAAACTACTGAATGTCAGCTGCTTTCACTACTACTCCTTAAGCTGGCCTGCCCTCAGAGTGCTTGCTGGCCTACAAACACAAATGCATGGATTAAGTCTAGAAGCATTATTGCAGCTGCAGCCGGTCACCCTCTGTGGCCCACGGCAATCATCTTAAGCTGGCACACACCAAGCCGACATCAAAGAACTAGCGGCGACGAAGGCCACCAGCTGCGTCGCCTCACGTCGCCTTTGTTTTGGCAGACAAGTTGCACTCGAACACACCGCAAAGACAACAGCCGACGGCCAGTTAGCACGTACGTTCTACCCCTGCATGAGGTAATAACTCTCCACACCAGCAGGCGCCGGTAGTCTGTGTTCGTCATTCACAAAGTGAAACCGGAAGACCAAGTATACAAGCCGTTATGATATGTACATGACAGTTTTCATACTACTCTCATTCACCACTTAGCTTCATTCCTGATTGGTCATGTCGTTGTGAGAATATCCGTGTATTGGAATGATCAGATGAGATGAAGATGAAAAATGAGAAGAGCCTTCTCTGTGTCCTCTTGACTTTACTCATTGGCTTGATTTCCTCACTTCCGTTTCTCTTCTTGTACACTGATCACCATTGGCTCAGTGTGTCAGGACCTTTACTGCAGTGTTTTGGTTAGAGCTTGTCAAATATTTCAGAGTTATCCCTATTAGAATAAGTTTTTACATTTTCATCAGTCACATGGTTCCATGAAAAACATATTAGCCCTGCAGGGCAGTACGATACTTGAGTTCTTACGCTGTTGTATGGATGTAACAGTGATCACCGTGCAGTGAAACTAACTGTTCTTCACTGGCCAAAGTGGTAAAAGGATTCCTCCACACAATAGACGGGTTTCCTCTTTGCTAAACAATTGGTTTAGTTGGTGCCTGAGGCACAACTCTTCTCGATTTTGTGTGTTGTAAGTTGAGGATCACCCGAATACCCAATCCAGTAAGAGCCCCCATCTTAACTTATATGATCAAAACGACACTTAATATGGTTGCTTTACATGTAGACATTTTGGAGGAACCCTGAGTTATGAACAGAAACTACGAGCATGCTCATAGCACGTATACTCTTATGTATGCTCCCCATCTGGAACACCAGGCTATTTAACTGTCCAGGTAGCAGAGTGACCGCAGTTTAGATGACACTGTGAGGTGTAGGGAAGCAATTCTTAAATTTACTGTAAAACACAATTACTAGTCCAAGTGTTGGGTGATCCTAATGCCCCTTTTAGACATGCACCCCTCTCCGTAATTATACTGACAATTCAACATGTCGATGTCACGTTCCTTGCGGTGCGAGGCAACAAAGCTAAAAAAAATTCACCTTTGGAGAATCACATTTATAAAATGGCCAGACAAGTCACCCAACATTTTCAACTTACCAGCTGCTCACAGGATGCAGTCTTTGTAATTACTAACTTCACTTGCTAGTGAGAAGTTTACTGGGAGGTCCACATTTACCCACCCCCTCTCCAATTAGCCGCTACGACAAACCAGCAGAAGTAACGATATAGGAAAATAGTCCAATTGTGATTTTTTTTTTTTTTTTTTTTTTTAAAGACCATTATTGCGATTAAAAAAATAGTTCCTTATATTCTGTATTATACACTATACACAAGCAATAAATCATTCTATAGTATGACCAACACAACTTTGGATAAGTCAACATATAAACTGCTCTTTCTGTAAACATTTAGCTCATTAAATCGTCATGACTTAACTTAAATTAAATCTGAAAAAAGAATAACGTGCAGCAGAACATCAGGCCTGATGTGAACATTAAAATACGAAAAATAAATATGAATCTTACTGATTTCCAGTCAGTTCCAGTAACAAATCACACACCTGCCTGCTCTCAGCGCTTCCACCATCACTGTCTCTCTCTCGACCACATTCTCGCTACGCACACAGTACGCACTGTAGTATTCCCCAAAGGAGCTACGCTACTCTTACAACAATGTAATATGTAAACATGTTGATTGCAAATCCGGCCGTGGCCATTTTCACACAGTAGTACTGCCAGCATCAAAGCTTGCACGTGGCGTGGCATTTGTCCTCATATGTCCCGTGGAGCGTGGGACAGCGCATGTGCACGTGAAGCCCACGGGGCCAGGTGTTTCTGACCCTCTGGTTGGTTAAATTGTGTAATGTTAAAAAACTTTATATATAATCACAGTTATTGCGATTAGAAAATTACATTTTATTACATTGTGATGTCAGTTTGAATTTGATTAATCGTTCTACCTTAATTTCTACAGCAGCGCAGGCATTCTATTTGTACCACGACTGGGAATCAAACCCTGTGTCTCTGTGGACTGGGACAAAAAAGATTCCCTGCACTGCACATGAAAATGTATTATAAGGGGTACAAAGTTCTCAGACAAGTGAGGTTAAAGCTGGGGACACACCAATCCAACATCAAAGAACTAGCGGCGACGAAGGCCACCAGTTGCTTGGCCTCACATCGCCTTTGTTTTGGCCAAGACGAGCCTTTTGTCGACAAAGACAAAGGTGACGTGAGGCGACGTAACAGTCGGCCTTCATCGCAGCTAGTTCTGTGACGTCGACTTGGTGTGTCTGGACCTTAACAGACAAATGAACCCAGCAATATTGCACATTATCGGCGCATGGAGGATTGTATTTTTTGGACTTAATGCAGCTTGTTTTAATATCAGTGTCTGCTGTGCAATGCCTCATTTTATTGTGTCTAGTGGCTGCTTTTCACGTCTGTATTTTTGCACAATTTAGTCTACAGTCCAGGTATCCTCTCTTGTGTCTTAAGAAACAGGCCTTTAGTCAAGGTTGAGCTGTTGAGTCTGGGCTGCCTCATTTTCACTAAACATTCAATCAAATACAACATAAAGGACTATCTAACATTAAGTAACAGTCTATTTTGTAGTATGTTTGATAAATTAGTACCATTGTATTCCCTATGTTTTCTGCAGGACATCCACCTTGTGTTGTGCAGTTTTGTCGTCGTCGTCGTCCCCCCCTCCCCCCCCACCACCACACACACACACGCACACACACACACACACACACAGTGGTGCAGAGCTCTGCAGTGGCTTGGCACTGACATACTGTAACTAGTGGAGGAGAAACAGGGGAATACTGTGGTCCACATACTACATATAGCGTGTTCTCTCTAAATGCACAATGCGCCAAGATGCATCATATTGTTACAAACACAGATTCAAGGTCAACGTTTATTATTTCACTCATTTTATAGGCCTTTTTCATTGAAGGCATTTTGACTAGAGATGTTCCGATACCATTTCTTCCTTCCCAATACCGATTCCAATACCTGAACTTGGCCAAGTACCGATCCGATACCAGTGTGATTAAAAAAAATATATATATATAGCTATTATTATTATTACAATGCCAGCATTTGTACCCTTTTACACACATCCTTGTACCTTGTAGCAGCTTGCAGTTTATTAAATAACATTTTAAATAGGATAGGAACAGTACTGCAACAGTATCTTAAAAAAGAAATCTCTGAATAAATATTTCCTTTAATAAATTGTTGAAGTGCAGGAAATGGAAGCCTTACATACTGTACATATTTGCGTTTTACTACTTCTGGGTTAATAAATTATGGTATCGGATTGGTGTATAGACTGGTGTACTCGCCGATGCCAAATTTTGGGCAGTATTGGATGCATTTCCAATACTGTTATCGGAACAACTCTGATTTTGACATGTCGCAGTAGGAAAAGGACATAAATGCACATACATGTTTCGATTATTTTCAACAATATTTTCTCGATTAATTGTTTGGTCTATAAAATGTCAGAAAATAGTGAAAGATGCCCATTCAAATTTCTAGTCTAAGGTGTCCAACAATTCAAAACCAAAACATATTCAATGTACTATTATATATGGCAACGTTTCCCAGCTCTGCAGCGTTGAACTTGACTGTCACGGGGCAGTCCTTAACATATTGACAAGTTGTGAACTAATGAAGTTTCCTTTTTATTTTTTTTTATTTTTTCTATTCCAGATCTTGAATGAGTAGCGAAGACTGTAAAACACAGCTATGCAGACCATCAAGTGTGTTGTAGTTGGGGACGGTGCTGTGGGTAAAACCTGCCTGCTCATCTCTTACACTACAAACAAGTTTCCTTCTGAATATGTACCTACGGTAAGTGATCATTCCCATGCAAGCTTATGTTTTAACTTTGATAAAAGAATGAATTCTGAGTTAGTCAGGTTCATAGTGTTTGTGTTTCTGGCCGTTAGCTTGCTGCACAATTTACTAATATTTAAGATTGGTGTTTGAGTATTTAGTTTCATTCTAAACGGGATGTTACGTTTTGAATGTGACTGGTTTGGTTTGATACACTCTGTGAACCAAGTAATTACAGTCTTATATTACACACAGTCACATAATCGTTATCCTGCGCCTTTGATCTCACAAATTTCTAATTTGTATGATTAAAATATTTGTCAATTATGCCTTTTCCAATCCAGAGGAGACACAATGCTTGTTGCCAAAAGTGCAACAAGTCTTTTAATTGTAAGGGCGGAAACACTCAGCAAACTGTCATCCAAGCAAAAGTACATCAGCTACAGGTGTAGAAATGCATGGTTTTCAACAGACTAGCTCGTAGTTCATCTCTCGCTGCCCCATCCACCACCATCCCATCATAGTTTATAATAGTGATTTGTTCAAAACATGACCGTTTCTTATACTATAAATAAATGTTTATTTGATTTATTTTCCATTTTAATTATCACATTATCAGTGATTTATTCAAAACAATGCTGTTGGCAGTTGCTACTCGAATGTTAATTTATATAGGCTACAGTGTATATATGAATGTTAATTTATATAGGCTACAGTATATATGACAAAATGTTAATTCTGTTTTTTTCTCTTAAAAAAAACAACAAAAAGAACCGTTAACAGTACCATTAAAGTACCAGATTGATATGCAGTATCAGTTAAAATCTTAATGATACTAATCCCTACTGTTACACGGGCTGGCAAACAACGGCGGCACAATGTCGCCTTGGTGTGTGCTTTTAGATAGCACGCCGGCATCACGGGAGCTGAAGAGGAGTGACGTGTAACATAACAGCGCCGGCGTCCAGTGTGCATGTAGTCCCACCGTGCCGGCTGTCCCTTTCACACAGACGTCGGCTCAGCTCTGCGACTACGTCCGCTGCCAAACAACCCAGTTTTCTCCCCAAACTGCCTCCTTATCTTTCATAGAGTACAGCGAGGCGGAATAACAGCACAAGATAAATAAAAGATGGATTAAAAGATATTGAATGTGCAACTTTTAATATCAACACCACATGTGTCAAACTCTAGTGATAATAAAATGTATACATAATTCACTGTTGAGCAAATGAGCTAACCTTTGGTTTTGGTCTGTGTTGTAGGTGTTTGATAATTATGCTGTAACTGTAATGATCGGAGGCGAGCCCTACACTCTGGGCTTGTTTGATACAGCAGGTACGTCTTTCTTATTCCAACCTATACTTGTGTAGTTCTGTTCATCCAGATATCCAGTTCATGTAACTTTTTTCCATTATCATTGTCATTATATACACAGGTTGTTCAATGTTATCAGTGCTGGTAACATGAATGCCAGAGTTAAACGTGTTTGTATGTGGTTTCTCCAGGTCAGGAAGACTACGACAGGTTACGACCTCTGAGTTATCCCCAGACAGATGTCTTCCTCGTCTGTTTCTCCGTCGTGTCCCCCTCCTCCTTTGAAAACGTCAAAGAAAAGGCAAGTCAAGCCCTTAGCTATTTTCTTTCCACTGATCTTTTTCAGAATCTGTTGTGAAATATGGATGCATTGTTTTTAGGAATGTATCTGTTGATACCGAGTCCCGATCTGATTTTCCTAGATAATACAGCTGCACAGTGCACACTTTGAAGTACATTTTAGTTATTAAAATCAATCCATTGTATATGCTTGACAATTGAATAGCTCTGCATTGCAATAAGACAAAAAATACCTGCATCAAAGCTGTTCCTCATGTTTTTTTATTGTTTATAAAAAAACAAACCCTCTCTGTAATATTTCTGGCATTGTCGCTGTCTCGAGGGAATTTCTCTCTGCTATTTAAAAGTGTCCTCCAGTGTTTGTTGCTTCGGTGCAGCCTTTGCCTTAGTTACCTGAATGAACTGTATTCCATTTATTTTCGTTATCTGTACATCTTTTGCGCGAATTATATTAATAAATTACTCGTATTGTTGTTTTGCTCGCGGTGATTCTGTTGCACTTGCAGTGGCGTGGTGAGTGTGGTCGTCGTCAGCTCTCCACCGCCGTCTATCTATGCTGTCTGGGGTGAAACACCGTGCACCATAGATGACAGCAAAACGCAAGAGACTCTCACACTGATACCCTTTTCACACCAACGACCAGGGTTGGACCAGGGTTAACGTACCCTCCTCTGGAGGATTATAGAGAGAGGAGATGATAGTGACATCATCAATTTGTGAAAAAACATAAAATGTCACAGAATGATGCATGATTTTGGGATACAGTGTAAATATAGTAGGTTTATGGTGTGGTGTTTTGCCTTACGTCGCCTTTGTCTTGGCACAAAGACACAAAGACTACAGCCGACGGCCAGCTAGCACATACGTTCTGCGCCTGCGTGAGAGGAAATAACTCTCCACACAGATGAATCAGTGTTGTAGCATTCAACAGCTACAGCTCTCCTGTATCTTCATCAAAACTTCATAAGAGTTGTTGAATGCTAACCAAATGAATCTTTTCAAATTTCACTGTGCCGTGCAGAACTACAAACCAATTTAGCATCAAATATGGACATAAAACCTGAGAACATGTTACAGCTGTCCAGAAATGCAGATGAAAGAGAGAGAAATGTAGTTTCTAATCATTTCAGAAAGACTCCTTACACTATTTATGTGTTGGATTTAAACATTTTAACCTCCGCTGACAGCTGATCAAACTTGAGTTAGCGTGGAGGAAACCACACTGGTAATATTAAATGCTTGTGATGCAGTATGTCAACCTTTTCTTAACTCTGTGTTTGTGTATCCAGTGGGTTCCAGAGATTACCCACCACTGTCCAAAGACCCCCTTCCTGCTAGTTGGGACTCAGATTGACTTGCGGGATGACCCCTCTACTATAGAGAAGCTGGCCAAGAACAAGCAGAAGCCCATCACTCCGGAGACAGCCGAGAAGCTGGCGAGAGACCTCAAGGCTGTGAAATACGTGGAGTGCTCAGCCCTCACGCAGGTAAGACATGTGAACATATACAGTCACACATATATACACACTCTTAATGGACACACATGATTCACACCTCAATGGCAAGAACTAAGAAAAAGGAGGAAAGAGGAACATGCCCATATACCCCCTGGCCTGTGCACGCTATGGTTGATGAGTTTTGTTCTGCATGCTAGTTTGGTTTCGGTGACTGTTTTTGCTCCTGAGCTCAGTGGTGTTGCTATTTACATATATTTTTCATACGGGTTAAAAGCCTTGCTTCAGACCATGGTGGATGCTGGGGTTACTGTAAGCTGTCTGCCTTGAGCTGCATTAGTGCTGGTGAAGAGCGGTTTAGTCTTGTAGGGTTTCTTTAAGGATGGTCATTCCACATGTTCTCTACAAGCTTCTCCAACACAAACGTTCAGTGACTGAAACTAATCTGATCTTTTGCAACTTTTTTCTGGGAGTCTCCCAACACAACGTGGCCCTGGGCCTTGTCCTGTGATCCGCTTCCTACACCCAGAGCACCTCTCTCACCATCTCTCCCAATTCGATACTATCACGGGACTTTGGTGCTGACTTGATATGTATTGCAATACGATATTACGATTTATTACAATTTTTATCAACTTTTTTAACACTAGACCATGGGGAAAAGTTGAATCATACACTTCTAGGGACTTTTACTTTGGAAAATATCTAAACGAATCCAGTAAAAATGTTTGATTTTCAGCATTTCAGAGATGTCCTGAAGTCAAATATATCAGGATCATTGGCAGGAATTATTTATTACATTTTTTCCAGCAACCCAAAAATCAAAAGCTAAAGACATTTCACTCACAGATTAGTGGTATTTTCTTTCTAATTTATAAGGAACATGTAATGTTTTATATTTCTGGTGAATATAATCCATCAATCTTATTTCCATAGATGTACTTTATATATACACTTCCC
The DNA here is from genome assembly GCA_916701665.1 of Sebastiscus tertius. Lineage (NCBI taxonomy): Eukaryota > Metazoa > Chordata > Actinopteri > Perciformes > Sebastidae > Sebastiscus > Sebastiscus tertius. The sequence goes on along the minus strand of CAKAOH010030260.1, from coordinate 9,944 downwards.
TCTGATAACAACTTATTTTGAAAACCGGACGTTGTCCCACATGTCTACCTCCTCTAACTTCTCCAAGGTGGTCTCTAGCTCTCCCGTCAGGTCCGTTCTCCTTATCTATCAATGGTCATCGGGGCCGTTTGAATGCATTTAACATAAATGTCAGTATCTGGGTGCTCTACAGTCGTAGCGTCGGCCCGTTTGACCACGGAGATGAGAGCGACGGCCGGCTCGACCACAACGTAACCGCGATACAACAACGTTTCTTATCCGTGACAGAGTTAGCATGCAGCTTTAGCCGTGATGTCTAGCTCTGCTTTTCCTGTCAATGTGTGAAACCCAAAGAGTTTCCATCCTTTACTGGATGTGTAGTGTTTACCACGCTGGATTTAACATGTGAGGGTGCAGGTCATATCCACGCTGACCCTCCGACGTTTAATACTTTCTCGTTTCTGCTCGCTGCGGTTCGTTTTGGTTGACAGATACAAAACAGATATGACGTCACGTTACTCAGACTACAACCATAAAAGCGTTAATTTCCTTCTACCTCCTTATAGACTCAAATGAAGCAAATATGTCAATTCTGGCATTAAAAAATCTATTTCAAAGTCGTGAAAAAAAATCGGGATACATAGGTGAATCAATTTTCTTCCCAAACCTAATGAATTACCTTGTCTTTTTTTAAAAAATTCAATATTAGATTTAATATTGTGGTACCATAAATCAGTCAGTGCATTTGTGAGTTTATCTGTTCGATCAGGTCCTGAGTTCTTGTGTTGGTGCATCACTGTTAGAAACTGGAGGAGGGAACATGACTCATGGGAGAACAGATGAGCTCGGCCTCACTCAGCCAGAGAACAATAGTGTTGATGGAGTTGAGGTGGAGCCCCCACCTCTCTGCTCTGCCCCTTCCTTCCTCCTCCTCCCCCCTCTCTCTCTCCCTGGCACAACTGTTGCATAGCTGCTGATGTAATTTCCTGTTTCCTGTCTGAGCACTCTGTCCACACTGTTCAGTGACTGCCCTCTCTCTGTGAACACTGTCATCTTTGTGCCGTGCATCTCCTGTAACTCTCATACCTTTCTCCTTCACACAAATACTTCCCTCCTTGTGTGCAGCCATGTTCCTCTTATCCTCCTCTCCCATCTATGTCTTTCTGTGTTTGCTCTGCTAACTGTGCTATTGTTCTCTTCCCTCTCCTGTCCTTGTAGCGAGGGCTGAAGAATGTATTTGACGAAGCTATCCTAGCTGCCCTAGAGCCACCTGAGACGCAGAGAAAGAGGAAATGTTGTATATTTTAAACTCTCTCTGTGCCACTCCTCTCATCTCTTCCTCTTCTGATTGACATTATTTTCTACATTTTTCATTCATTTACTCCATCTCTCTCCTTTCCTTCTCTCTATGTATTTACATGTGCTGCTGATCTAACACCAGACCCAAACTACTACTCTGTATTGAGAGTGCATTGCAACTCATCTTTGTTCCATGGCCTGATTCACTGACTCGTGGCCTCTCTGCACTTCACTGACTTTACTCGTTGCCTTTTCTAATCCGTAACTGCTGACGTTTGGTTAATGTACTTCACCTAGATGTGGGCGATATATCGTATATACTCAATGTATTGCGGCTTGTTCTACGCGGGATGTAGTAAATGACTATATCGCAAACTCTGAGGACATATCGCCATGTTGTTTTTTTTATGCTGCCGGCTTTAGACTGGCTTTGGCGTTTCGCTTTTCTCGCCCTCTCACAGACGCAAAAAGAAAAGTGTGTGACGTATGAGGCGTGTGTTTTTGTATCTGGAGGGAAGCGGTGAACTGGGAAAGAGCCTGCTGTAGAAGTTAAGCACCGAAGCGATTTCATACGTGTAGAGTTGGAAGCGATATGGAAGATGCCAGCCTCGGCTTTGAAAAAGACAGACAAACTAGCCCCCACGTTGTTATATACAGTATATATACTAGGGCTGTCAATCGATGAATATATTTAATAACGATTAATATAAAGACAAATATGCTGCTTTATGCAAGTGTATGTATATATTTATTATTGTAAATCAATTAACAACACAAAACAATGACAGATATTGATCCAGAAACCCTCACAGGTACTGCATTTCGCATAAAAAATATGCTCATATCATAACATGGCAAACTGCAGCCCAACAGGCAACAACAGCTGTCAGTGTGTCAGTGTGCTGACTTGACTATGACTTGCCCCCAAACTGCATGTGATTATCATAAAGAGGGCATGTCTGTAAAGGGGAGACTCGTGGGTACCCAGAGAACCCATTTACATTCACTGATCTGGAGGTCAGAGGTCAAAGGACCCCTTTGAAAATGGCCATGCCAATTTTTCCTCGCCAAAATGTAGCTTACATTTGGAGCGTTATTTAACCTCCTTCACGACAAGCTAGTATGACATGGTTGATACCAATAGAGTCATCAGGTTTTTTAGTGTCATATGATGCCAGTATCTTCACTCTAGGTTCAGAACTGAACCTGCTACAACCTGAAAATCGGAAGTTGCGCTAAAGAAATTAGTGGCGTTAAAACTAACTTGCATTAAAGCGTTATTATGGCGTTAACTTTGACAGCCCTAGTATAAACTAGGTACTATGGTAAGAGCGTGGCAGAACTGAAGCGACCTTCGGTGAACGGCAATTTCACATTCATTCAATAAATAAGTATGTCAGTCAGTCTGTCGATAATTAATTAATAAATAAATAAATAAATGTACATAAATGAATAAATTAAACAAAATGAATAAATATTAAGTAATAAATAAAATCAATGAGAATTAAATAATGAGAATAATTGAATTTCAATTGTGTGAATAATTAGTCAAACTTAATAAGAAAGAATACATTTCCAAAGACCAGTCAAACTTCATGATAATAGCAGACCACCTCAGAAAATCACTCAGACAATATCAGGGCATTTTAAAAATAAAAGCCCTCTAAATGTCATACGAGCTCTAAACGCCACGTCGGGCTAGTGAATCTAGCAACCGATCGGGCACTCGCGAGAAAATGGCGGCGGGTAAAGACAAAGTTTAGTAGCTGAAGCGCACGCGAGCATTTCAGTTATCCTGGAAAAATAAATAATAATAATAATCTATAAATGTAGATTAAACACGACAATTACCTTTAGTCTTTGTTGTTATTGTAATTGATAAATAATCAATAAAACAATTTGTATAGGGGCTAGTAAAAATTTACTTTAGGCAAGTAGATTTCAAGTGAAAAAACATTAACGTTGAACCCAGAGCAGTTATGTTATTTTAGAGAAAATATGAAAATATCGAGAGATATATATATTGTATATTGAAGTATTGAGATATTATTTATAAGCTTTAACTTCACTTCACCACTGTATTATTCCTAATTTTCCTACTTTGGCCCATTGCTCATTAATGTGGCCGCTGGCCAGCAGCGGAGCGGTGTCTTACAGAGGATGTAGGATGTAATTTGGGATGTAGCCATTGTTTTAGTCGGTCCTTCCCCTCTGTCCTCTTGTAGTAGTAGCTAATGTGGGGAGGGGTCTGGACCAAAGTGAGGACTTCACATGGCTCCGCACTGAGAATGATCTCAACACTTAAACAGAGCTTCCATTTCTAATGCTGATGTATTTTTTGTACTACTGTTGATGTTTGATTAAACAGAACTTTGAGTCTAACTACGTGTAGGGCTTCTAAGTATGCGAGTCATATGTAGGGAGTGTTTGGCCATTTTGACAACATAACCACTAAATATAAAGGTTTTCCCTGTTTGGTACCATGACGGTGCTGATTTAGGAAGCTTTCACAAGCCATAATCCGTTTGGCTAGTCCCAATCAGAGTGAAATTCATATTTTTGCTTTGTTTTCTGTTTAGTCTGGTTCGGTTTCACAGTGCACAAATTAAAGCGGACCAAATAAAAAAATTACGAAGGAGCATATTTATCTTTTTCGTCTCCAGAGCTGACACTTCTATGCTGGCAATCACAGACTTTAATATATTGCTGTTAACGTTTTTATGTTTTCGGGTTGTCCGTCCGTCTCTTCGTACGTACATCCGGTCCATTCACGTGAACGCGATATCTCAGGAACGCCTCGAGGGAATGTCTTCAAATTTGGCACAAACGTCCACTTGGATTCAAGGATAAACTGATGAGGTCACTCATTTACCTGTGTCCATCTCAACAAATGCCCACAAAGACAGCCTGCGTTTTGGTTCACTTCCTGTAGTTGGGTCGGATTATGTTCTCACTGCAGTCGAACCGCACTAGGGTTCGCTCTGAAACGGTCCGAGACCACCTCTCACAAGCGGTCTTGGACCGGTTGTTTTGGTCCTCACCAGAGTACGATTACTGCGTTCACAACTGCCCAAACGAACCACAGCAGAGTTGGCTTAAAGAGGACTAAATGTTGGCTTGTGAAAGCGCCCTTATTGATCTGGTTTATAGCTAAACTACACTTGTTTCCTAAAGTTGTAATCTTCTGAAAAATGCTTTTCTTGCTTACTGGTTTGGCCCAACTTTCTCTATATATGACACATGTGCCATTAACTGTGGTGCATATCCTGCTGTCTTGGAAGTCCAGATAATAATAAAAAAAAAGATATAATGTGTGAAATTTACATGTGAAATAAATTAATAAATGACAAATGAACTTGCTTCTCCTCTCTGGGTCTCTTCTTTTTCCAGTGATTTATCAGAGAAGAATTTAGTAGGTTTAATGAACGGAGTTAAGCAACGCTGAGGGGCTTACTGGTTTACTGGTTTACTGCATAGAGCAGCTCTGTGTCAGAGCAGCTCTGGTTCATGCACATGACCAAGCTCATGGTGTAAGCAGCTCTGCTCAAAGAGAAAAGAAACATTCACCTCTGAGGCTGAGAGTGGACCTAGTTGGTGGTGATTATTATTTGAAATATGTTGAATCTGAATGGCAGTGAGTTAGTCAGCGGTGTTAATCTGAAGAGCAGATCCGGTGCTGTAAAAAGAAGAAGAAACAGGCGTTATGGAACGAAAATGCTCACCTTCCCTTTTTGTTTTGTGTTGTAGCGTCGGGGCTTATGCTCCATTTTTCCTCCTCTTTCTTGTTTGACTTGCCTTTTGTTTCAGCTGTCACAGGTCAACTACACTTTGCACTCAAAACACACATGTGATTTGTGTTAATCCATGATCTGGCTCACACAACGAACCACAACACAAACAGAAAACTTTCTTAAATTGTTTGTTGCACTTCTGATTTTCTTGAAATCATTTCCATACAGTATTTGTTGATTTCTTTTTGTCCCCAGCAGCACTTTCACATCCCGCTGTTTCAGGCTACTTCCACACTAATACATTTTCATTTTAAAACACAACTCCTGCTGCATTTACCCGTAGCGTCCACACTTCTCCGGCGTTTTTGAGCTCCTAAAGCGGAGACGTTTGAAAACGCTGCTGACCCCGTTTTAGTTTTAAAACTCCAGGGTTATGTTTTAGTCTGGACGGACAGAAACGGAGACCTTTTGAAAACGATGACTCAGATGCCCACGTTCTCCTCTTGATTGGGACGTTTATAAGGTGTTTTCCATACTTCTGTTACGTTGTTTTTGTACGTATTTTACTTAGTTTACGTACTTATTTTAAGCCCAACCATGATGTTTTTCCCTAAACCTAACTAAGTGGTTTTGTTGCCTGAACCTAACTGCGGCCGCTACCGAAGTTTTGTTGCGTGGCGTAAAAGTGACACATGAAAAGGAACGTACAAATTACACGCGAAAAGGCCAAAATGCAGCCTCTCGACACGTGGAATATTCTGTTAGTGCGCTATTTGTACGCCTTCTTATGACATCAGGTTGATATGTTAGTTTTTTTCGTTTTATAACGCATAACTTTGCTAGGTTAATGCGTAGCGTCCACACTACTCCAGTGTTTTCAAGCCCCTAAAAGGGAGACGTTTGAAAACGACGCTGACCCCGTTTGTGTTTTAGTCTGGACGGAGACATCCACGTTGGCTTCCACCCATGTGTCCTTCCCTGATTCGTTATGCTCCCATCACGTCAGCTTCGACCACCAGCGGTTAATTTCAACATGGATGACGAGTTACAAGCGTTGCTGACCTTCTTGTCTCTGCTAGCAGCGGTTCTGCAGTTAAATTCTGTATTTTATAATGTTACTTCTGCCTACATGCGCAGGAGGGAAGCTATTATTACAATGCTTTGCATCCATTCCCGTGTCCAGCGCTGCTTCCTGTTTCCACTGGCAATGGTCATGTGATATGCATTTTCAGGCGTGGTAGTATGGACGGAGTTTAATCCTGAAACGGCCCTTGTCGTCTTGGCGGAGATCGCTTTAAAACGGCGTTTTAAAACAAAACCTATTACTGTGGATGTAACCTTAATGATGTTCAATGCTTCTTTTGTTTCCACCCGGTTATTTTCTCTCTTGTTTAAGCTGTTATTATTGTGTTTCCCCTCTACTTTTATTTTATGGACCTGTGTGCGCTTGCGTTGCCGCCCTCATTGAGCCCGTGTGTTTGTGTGTTTGTGTTCACAGAAAGGCCTAAAGAATGTGTTTGATGAGGCGATATTGGCTGCATTGGAGCCCCCAGAGCCCAAGAAGAAACGCAAATGTGTGCTGCTATGAGAGGCTCCCCTACCTTTTCAAAGCACACACACATATACATACATCTTAAATACACACACACACACACACACACACACACACACACACACACATACATACACATACATACACACACACATACATACACACCCTCCCCCTGCCGCCACACCCCTCTCCCTCGCTCTGCTAAGGTTGGTTGACAGCATTGCCCTCCACAGAGAAGACTAGAAAGAAAACAGCCTACAAAGTTTCAGATTAATTCTCTGCAATAATAAGGAGCTTCAGCCCGGAGAGTTTGGGACAGAAGATCGACCCGACCCGGCCGACAGGCTGCTGAGGCGGTTCATGGTGGCGCCGCCTCGGACGGGGGGGGATCCAGATACCAAGCTTATAACAAGTAGGATTCATTCTGTCGAGCTTCTGATAGATTGATTTTCAGTCAGTGTTGTGGCCTAATCAACTTAGCCATTTAGATGTCCTCAGCCAATGTAAAGGTTTCATGGATATAAGCCCCGCCCCCGGCCCCTGATTGGCAGCTGCTCATGCTGCCAACCCCCACCCCCCACCACCCCTTCTGTTGACGAGCACACTCATCGGCCGATCCCCTACGTTCTTTCAGAAGAAATGCTAACAAAGTAGTGTTTTATTTCTGTTTGCCAACCCCCACCCCCCCACCCCTCTCCGCCCCTTTCTTTCCTCAAACACATGACAAGTCTGAGATATTTATTCCAGATAGATGCGCTCCTAACCACTACGGAAACTGTGTCGGTCTGACAGCAGTATGGCTAACGCCTAGTTCACACTACACGACCGTAGCCCTGATTTTACATTCCCCGACGGTTTTTGGAGCTCCCCGACAGAAGCCCCAGATCAGAGGCAGATCGGCGTTGGCTCGCCGATGCCTCGTAGACTAAGCTTGTCTCGGTAGTCAGTGTTACATGGTGTCCGCACATACACCGATTACATTACTTGCCTACCGCCCCCACCGTCTTTTTGCTTTTTTTAAAAATAGAAATACAACCCACATAGTCGGACGACAGACGCTACAAACTGAAAGTGAAAATATCTGCTCCGTACGGAGTCTCAGCTCAGAGCAGAAGGAGTCAGATTTCACACACGGGACGAGAGAGAGTTGACAGATGGTGGAGGATTTGGTGTCAAAGCGGAGAGCGGAGCGGCGCCGGGTGGAAACCTGCAGCCTCGCAGCGAAAGCTCTAACGGAGAGGCCAGACACATCTCCACCCGACGTTAAAGATCAAAGTAAGCACTCTACACATACTGACCGTCATCTTTTCTTGTAAAATGTAACGGCGTAATCGGTAACGCCGCTGTTGTCACGAGTTTATTAATCCCTAACTCCTGACAGCAAGTTGTGTAGCGTGAACAGTACAGCGATCTGACGAAAAGTCGTGTAGTGTGAACTCAGCTTGGAACTCCACACAGCTCTCATCGAGCAAATTTAATTATCGCCGTCTAGTATCCGGTCTTGAAGAGCTAAAGGCATCCAGTAGTAACGGGTCCGCTAGTCGACCGCAAGGAATTGGCCTTTTTTAGATGCAGGGAACTTAAACAGTGTTAGCCGAACAAGCGGTGTGTTCTTTGTGCGTTGCCGGGGGACCAAGGGAGGGTAAGGAGCAGGTTTTAACGTTGTCATCGCCTCACACTTAGAACGGGTACAAGCAGAGACATCCGAAACAAACGCTCCTCGGCGCCAAATCTGGAGATCCGCAAGATCGATTTCCACCAGAATTCTGTGCCAGGTCAGAATCTGGTGCCTTCCTGTTTGTGTCTGAGGTGTGAAGGGACGTCCGGTCCGTTGTACCCGTTCAAACTGTCGGGCGCTGCGTGTAGCTGAGCCTTGGTCTCTGTTCTAAATGATAGGTTTAACAGATGTAATTATAATGTAAGCTGGCACACAATGTTGATGTAGGCTCCAGGTGTTTTTACCAAAATATTTTTTTTTTCTTCATTATTTCTGTTTGTGCAGTTTTATTTTTTATTTTATATATATATAAATATATAAAAAAAAAAGGTTACTTTCACTCCTTTTACATTTAGGGGTGGGAACTCATCTGAACTCTTACCTGCCAGTTTATACCAAGAAAAGCTCTGATTGGTTCAGTTGAATTAAAAACCTCCAATGGCAGAGAGACTGTTTGGTAAAGATTATTTGTGATTGGTTGTTTTTCTTTACTGGTCGGCTTCGAGTTGGGTTGATTTCCAGCCCAAGTCAGTATAATTATTATTATTATTATTATTATTATTATTATTATTATTATTATTATAACCTGTTGTTGTTTTGGTGCAAAACCAAATGCTCTGTCTAAAGTCTTTGTTCTTTGTATATGCATTCTTTTAAAAAATATTAAACTTATACCTTAATTGCCTTTACCACTTTTTCCTTGCCTCCTTTTTTTTTTTTGGCTGGACGGCAGAGGGCCGAAAGTCTGTCACTGACGCAGTGATGAAGTCACACGATTGGTCGGCCGAGCGTTGGAGGTTCCTCATTGGCTGGAAGAGTTTATCAATTAAAATATTTAATTGGGATTAAATCAAGCTTGTCCATATTTAATCTGGATTAATCGCGACTAATCGCACATTTTTTTTCTGTTCAAAATGTACCTTAAAGGGAGATTTGTCAGTATTTAATACTCTTATCAACACGGGAGTGGGTAAATATGCTGCTTTATGCAAATGTATGTATATATTTATTATTAGAAATCAATTAACAACACAAAACAATGGCAGATATTGATCCAGAAACCCTCACAGGTACTGCATTTAGCCCCAAACTGCATGTGATTATCATAAAGTGGTTATGTCTGTAAAGGGGAGACTCGTGGTTTGAGTCATTTAAAAAAAAAAAAAAGTCAAAGTTCTCCGATTCCAGCTTCTTAAATGTGAATATGTTCTGGTTTCTTTACTCCTCTAGCTGCTTGCTGCACTCCAGCCTTCATTCCCGACTCCGTAGCTGGTTAGCATGTAGTCCATCTATGATCTATGGCCTCTGACCCCATGACACATGTTGAGTGACAGCCCCCTTATTTTCCATAATAAGGCAGAAATGTATGAAGAAAAGAATACAGAAATAAGTTTAGGGAAATAAGTAAGGAGTGAAATGCAAAGGGAATAACGTACAGGAATAAATGAATAAAAGCATAAATACACACATTTAAAAATAAATAAAGAATAAATGCAAAAATATATACATTTTATAATTAATAAAAATAACCCAGGAATTATGACCCCATGGCACATTTTGAGTGACAGCCCCCTTTTTTGCATAACGAGGCAGAAATGCATAAAGAAATTAATAAAGAAAAGAATACAGAAATAAATACATTTGGGGAAATAAATAAAGGGTGAAA
>CAKAOH010030257.1:0-32452 GCA_916701665.1 Sebastiscus tertius | reverse complement strand
ATATATATAGAGAGAGAGATAATATGTATAAAATATATAATATATAACTCAGTTTTGAGCACATGCTGTTTTAGAGAAGTGTTCAACTTTATGGTCACCGGAAGTTGTAATGTGTGGTTCTGTGTTTGTGATATTCTGTCTTATTTATATCAGTGAGAGTAGAAATTAAACTCAAAACAACTCACAACAAGGAACCTTGTTTAGAGCGTTTAATCAGACTGAGTGTTGTTTTATCTGCAGACTGTAGAACAAGTTATAGAGAATAAAACAGTAAAGTAAAGATTAAAGAGTAAACTCACCAGCATGATAACTCCCCATATGCTCAGCACCATCCCGCAGGCGGCCAGTTTAGGTCCACAGATCAGCCCTCTCATCGTTAGTCTCGGTTTTGTTCAGAAGAAAGTTGTTTCTGGTTAAACAGTCAAACAGTCAAACAGTCACTGGTTCATCAGCTGACTGGGACCAGCACCGGAAGTTCACACCGGAAGTTCAACATCTGGTCACACAAAAAAAAGTTAATTATTTAATTTAAATAAACCAAATTATATATATTTGATTAGATGATTTGGATGTAGGCTAAATAAAAAGCAAATATGTATATTATTATAAAAAATAAAAATGACTCGTCTTAACTTGATATTTAAATCACGTGACCTTTATTACCTTTAGTCGGTTGACTTCCTGTCACTGATGCTGCATTCAGGTACTGTCTGTAAAATGGGAAGAACAGGAAAACACCAGATAATTAGCCTAAATTAGCTAATTCGGTTGGTTAGTTACCAAGTGAAACCAGATACAACCCGTGTATAGCTGCTATAAAATTAGCAGAATTAATTAGTTATGACTTTATTCTCGTAATATTACGACTTTTCTTTCTCGTAAAGTAACGAATTTACTCTCGTAATATTACGACTTTTTTTTCTCGTAAAGTTATGACTTCATTTTCGTAATATTACGACTTCTATTTCTTGTAATGTTACGACTTTTTTTCTCGTGAAGTTATGACTTTATTCTCGTTATATTACGACTTTTTTTTCTCGTAAAGTTACAACTTTTTTCACGTTAAGTTATAACTTTATTCTTGTAATATTCCGACTTATTTTTCTTGTAATGTTATGACTTTTTTTCTCGTAAAGTTATGACTTTATTCTCGTAAAGTTCCGACTTTTTTTCTCGTAAAGTTACGTCTTTATTCTCGTAATATTCAAATTTTTTCTCGTTAAGTTATGAATTTTTTCTTGTAAAGTTATGACTATATTCTCGTAATATTAAAAAAAATGTTTTCGTTAAGTTATGACTTTATTCTCGTAAAGTTATGACTTTTTTTCTCGTAAAGTTACAACTTTTTTTCACGTTAAGTTATGACTTTATTCTCGTAATATTACAACTTATTTTTCTTGTAATGTTACGACTTTTTTTTCTTGTAAAGTTATGACTTTATTCTCGTAAAGTTCCGACTTTTTTTCTCGTAAAGTTATGACTTTATTCTCGTAATATTACGACTTTTTTCTCGTAAAGTTATGACTTTATTCTTGTAATATTATAACTTTTTTTCTTGTAAAGTTACCTGGATGTTGAAAGCTGGTCATACAAAAAAAATATTATATTGTTTAAAAAAAACAAAAAACTAATAATTATTAAGAAGGCACTTATTTTGAAAAGCCAGTTGACAGGAAGTCTCCAGAGTTGAATTTCCCTTTTCCCAACTTTTTTTTTTTCTTGTGCGTGAAATTCCTCAAGTTTGTGTCTTTTGTTTGTAGTCTGGAGAGAGAAAGAGAGAATCTGGCACAATAACAGCCAGAAAAACCTGAAGAGACGCCATGATGGTAAAGTAAGTGCGCAGGTTGAGAAGAAAAGGGTTTGAAAGGCTCCTTTTGTTAAGTTGAAGAAGGAGAAGAAGGAGAAGAAGAAGGAGTTCCTAATGGAGAGGACTGGAAGAGGGAAGATAACGAGGAGGAGTTGAGGAAGGAGCGGCTGTTAATGTGGCAATAAAGTATCAACTGACTGACAACGAGCAGAACAGAGCTGTGTTCCAACTGAGGAGGAAGTGGTGAGTTTAACAACTAATAACTCTTTAATAACTCTAATAACAGATTTCAAACACACACTTATTAGTATAACTTTGTATTTAGGCAGAGCTGTTACTAAACTACTGAGGGCAGGAGTCCAAGTCCCCAAACCACTGCCAGTTTCTCTTTTTTTCTTGACATTTTATGAACTAATTTTGATGTTTAGGGCTGGATGTTTGAATTCAAATACAACCCATTACAAAAATCTGATATACATATATATATATATATATCACTACTGGTACATGTAACTTTACATATATGTACATGTTTGAGATTCAGATGTATGTTTTACACACATATTTAAAGTTATATGTGCAAACATATTTTAAGTCTCTCATATTATGTGACATATATGTTATTTTCCACATAGATGCAGAACTTTAAGTGGGAATATGTGGCAAACACATTTGTTTTGCACATATATAATGTAATGTATGTAAACATACATGCATTTTAGATAATAAGATGTGCAATATATAGTCAATTATTTAACATATTAATATTTTGATACATTATATGTTTATGCAAACCTGTTTCTGCAGGTTGTGTATATATATATATATAAAAATATACAGATTTATTTATGTCTTTATTGTATATAATGGTAAGACACTTCTTTATTTTTTAATTTTATCCAAATAATATATTTGGATCCTTAGTATGAGTATCATATATACTGTATATCATATACGTATAGCTGAATCATATATTAACATTGATGCAATACACAAATATTTATTATATATGTATATATCTGGAAAAATATATGAAACATCTATGAAAGTGGCCATTTTTGCTGTATTTTAAAATATATCTGACATATATGTTGACTTATATGTACATCACATACATCAGATTTATGTATGGGAATACATACGTTTCAGTAGGCTAACAAATTACAATACTCTTAAATCTCACCTTAAGAATATGCGTTTCTTTTGAGCGTTGTTTTTAATTTTACAAAATTACTGTCAAATGTTAAAAGTCTAAACCAAAGCAGTCGTACAAGAACTTTATCTAAAGTAAATATTGTCTAAAACTCGGACTGTGTATTGGCAAGAATCTGTGCGATATGATACGTATCATGATACGGGAGTTACGATTCAATATATTACGATATATTGCGATACTTTACGATTTTTTTATCTAATTTTAGTAAATTTTAGTTTTTATTTTTATGGCTACAGTCCTAGTTTTGACATCATTACGATCTTTTTTCCACTCCTAGCGTTGGACGTAGAGCGTTGGGCATAGAGCGCTCTGACTCTGTAGCGATGGAGGGAGAGAAGGAGCGACAGAGGCAGCAGCAGCGAGAAGAGGAGAAGGAGAGCAACGAGGCCGAAGACGACAGGAGGAGCGACGAGGACGCCGACAACGAGGAGGAGGAGGAGGAGGATGAAGAAGATTCGGAGGGAGCTGCGCTGGTCTGGCAGGAAGGCTACGGCGAGGACAATCTGGGCCTTCCCATCATGCACTGGGAGGCGCTGAGCCTCCGCATCGCTGAGCTGGAGAAGCAGGAAGAGGAGAAAAAGGAGAAGAGGGCAAAGGTCAGATTGATGTTTAGTTCTGGGAAACCCTCACTTTTATTGACTGCAATAGAAACCACGCAGGGAAAAGTCAAAGTACTCTCACTGAACCACAGATATAAACAGTAGATGCAACATTACGTCATAACTAAAGGGATAACCGTCCGCAATCTCACCTGGGTGTTGTTTACAATCGCCACCTACGGGCAGCAACTGGTTATCAGCTGTTCAGCACCGAACCCCTTCACCAAAAGGACCAAAGGGACCAAAGGGACCAGGGAGGCTGGCATCATTTTACACACATCGGTATAGACTAGATGAGACATTTATCTTTTACTTATGAGTCAACTAAAACTACCAAAAGTTAGTGAACTAGGTAACTTTACCGTTAGCTACCAAGCAACGGACCAGCTGAGCTCTAAGTCAAAGTTACTGTCGAGTTAAGCAGACACAGGCTGTATTCAAAACCTCATACTATACTAGTAGTACAAACTGATTTGGCCAAAATGTAGCATGTAGTATGCGAACAAAAGCGAAATCTCCAGTGTGCCAAAAATACCCAGATGTCGTACTGATTTGGAAAAAATCTCCAGTATGCATTGGACCAGTCTACCTCGCCTACTGTATCCCACAATGCAAAGCGCAGGAACGGTACAGGCTACGGTTACAACAACAACAACAGCAGCCAAAAAAGGATAGTTTTTTTTTTTATTTTTCGTAGCTATTTCATCACTAAATTCACTTCTGAACTATTTCTGAAGCAGTAAATTTTGAATATTGACAGTTTTACAATATCAGATGGTGAATCGAACATTTGCTCCAACATAGTTTGTTGAGCTTCCAACAGAAGCTCAACAAACTGCCGGGGTTGCTACCTCGCCAGCCGGACGGTCACAGACCGCTATGAGCTGGCTGGAGCTCTCTAGAGACCGGTCTGTAGACGAGGGGCTTTTGTTTCCTTGTTGACGGATAGTTTGTTTAAATATCACAACATAAATGTTTATTATAAATTAATAGGAACCTGTGGTTATCTGCCTTTTTGGAGTTGATAAGCTCCTCAATCGCCCTGCGGGTGTAGCTCGCTTGCCATCCAGGCTAGTGACGCTCACAGAGCGGCTCCAGAGCAGCAGAGTGGCGAGGGAAGAGGAGAAGGAAAGAGCCGCCTCTGACGGGGCATATGATATGATGATGTGATTCATAGTGTTGCCCCTGGTAACATGTGGCTGGTCTGGTTTTCAGAGTGGAGTTTCTCTGGAGCGAGGCAGAGCTCCAGTGAGCTGGACGGAGGAGAGAGGGAGGAGATCAGAGAGCTGGGAGGACGGAGACGACGCCTGCAACAGCCACGTGCTGGCACTCACCTCACGGTACACACACACACACACACACACACACACACACACACACACACACACACACACACACACACACACACCTCTCACCATGACCTATTATTACTCATGAGCATTATGTCATGTGTGTGATGTCATCTGGATTTGGTGAATCATCTCTTCGCCTAACATGCCCAAATCTGACTGGAGAGGTTCTGATTGTATAAGAGAGGAAGATTACCAAGAAGTCTAAATGTTATTGAGTCTTCATTTACCCAAATACAAATAAACATATGAGACTAAACCCAGAGAGGTGTTGTCGTGCTGCGGCTGCTATAAGGCCACCAGATGTCACCAGATGTCACCGTGCTGCTGAGTCTGAAGCTTTTCTTCACTTCTTCTGTTGTTGTGTGTCCTCCAGCCTGCAGACTCAGATGAATCTCCAGCTCTGCTTCATCAACAACAGTGAAAGTGAGGAAGAGGATGGCGAGAAGGAGGGAGGGATCAGCGAGAAGGAAAGCAGGGTAACTACCCCGAACACAAGTTCACCTCACTATACACTATACAACCGTTTAGATGAGAGGAGCACTGTTTCATGATTATCTTCTCCTCCTCATGTTGTCCATCTATCTGCTGATGAAGAGAGGGACGGTTCAGGTCCAGAAGAACCCTCAGCCTGCTGCCAAGCCAGAGAAACCCAGAACCAGAGGCTTCAGGAACACTCTGAGGAACCTGAGAGACCGGCTGAGAACAGACCACAAGACTCTGGTGAGAGCTGGATCCTCACTGACGCAGCCATGATGTTCTCCTTCACTCCCAGATACACTTACTCACAGCTCTCCTCCTCTCCTCCTCTCCTCTCCTCCTCCTCCTCCTCTCCTCCTCTCCTCCTCTCAGGCTGCAGCTCACAGTGAACCAGAGGTCAAGAGGAGACATGTGGATCGCAGTGATTTACAGAACTTCAGCATTAAGGACCTGAACGCTCTTCATACGTCTCTCAGCAAGACTATACAAGGTACCACACACACAGCCAGTAAATCAACACTTCCTGCTTTCATTTCAAAATAAAAGCCCCAAATCATTTTTTTCTGTAACTTCATTTGTTAACACAAGGCTTTTATTCTGAAATATGTGCAAGACAGTGTTGTAGAACATGCAGTGACTTGCACAGTTCCATGAATGAATAAAGTACGGGGTTTTAATGTTGGATTATTACTATTATTTACAGATTACCACACGCTTCTTATCCTTTTTCTGTCTAAAATAAATATAAATGACATTTATAATGAAATGAAATGGCCATTATGAAAGGCAAACTCTTTTTTTCTCATCTGTCCACGTCAGACCTGAGCTCAGACCTGGTGGGTCGCCTGCAGGTCCGAGACCAGCTGAGGACGGAGCAGGACGCCATGCTGCTGGAGGTCCAGGACCTGACATCGCTGTGAACCAGCCCGTCACCCGTCCGAGCGGTTGTGTCGTCCCACAAACCTTTTTTGAACGAGTGTCACGGTCTTGTGAACATTGACGGTGTCTCAGTGGCCTCCACAAACATCTCAGTCAGTCCCTCCTGCTGCGGGTCTGACCAGCCAATCACTGTGAAGAGTGTCACTCCCTGAAAGGACATTCTCAGTATTTTTTTAATGTTATTGTCCGTTATTGTATATTTATAAGGGAAGCCTTGTCTCACTAGAGGAGAGTGGTTTAAAACTCACGTGTCCGGCACGGTCACGATGTCAGAGCCGTGCGGTACGGTCAACAACGCAACATCCAGGCAGCGGACGGAGGCCTTAAAGGAACACGCTGCCATTTTTTATTAGGGAAATATGCTTCTTTGCCTTCTTACTCAGATTACAGGATCAACACTAGGGATGGGTCATGAGTTTTGATTTTTCGAATAGTCGTTAAATCATAAAAGATCAAATAGTTTATGTGTGCATGCGTCACATCTTTTCTACCGGCTTACAACTGCAATATAAAAGGGATTCCTGTTAAGAAGCTGCTAACAATTGAACAATCTGTCTTTGTTTTCTACGTTGTGTAGTTCTCTGATCTGTTCATTCATGTGTATGTGTTTAGGTGACGTTAGTAAAGAACTAATTGTGATCTTATCTACAACAAATTAAGCACATTTTTGTTTTGTTTTCTTCTCTATGTAAGGGAAGATGTTTTAATCTTTTTATTCAGTCAGTTAGTTTTGTGAGTCTCGGCACAGGTTTTTTCATATTTTTGTGAAACCGCTCAGTGAACTACGTCTCTCGTCTCGCACAATATAAACGTCACCAACGCTAGATAGTTAGCTAACGTAGCTATGTTCCACGTACAGATGAAACGTTGTATTACCTGATGTGTTTTATCCAGCGACTCCTGGTCTTTTTATCAGCCGGGAAGAGAAAGAACGAGTCAGACCCGCTGCTGGTGTGAGTTCATCCCAGTAGGAAACACATCGTAGCTTCAGAGAAAGAGACGTTACTTACGACACTTTTAGGTGTGTCGTCTTTCTAATTACGTATTTTCACAGTCTGATACTTCAACAGTTTCACAACAAACTTTCAAAATGATCTTTTAAATTGACAAACATCATATTTGTCTCTTGCCGTTGAACTAACGTACATGTTTAACATGTATAGACCTGGAATATGAGGATGAAATGTCCCCTTTAAACTTTTATTTACAAGCTAATGTAAAGAAATGTTCAGGTAAACATGAATAATCTAGATTTAGTTGTTAGTCTTGTATTAATCTGTGTATTGAAAAACAAATCCTGTAGATTAACTTGATTGATTGCACGCTCCAATACGTTGTTTTTTTGGTGGTGGTTCGACCATTTTGTTTACATTTGACAGAAGATTGTGGCTTTAAATGAATAAAGTCAGTCAGTTTCAGAGAGAACATGATGTGTGCAGTGTTTTTATGGAGTTGGGGTCAATCCATTGGTACCGACGATGTCATGCCAGCTTGTCGATAAGGAGGTTAAAGAACGCTCCAAATTTACGCTACATTTTGACGAGGAAAAACTGTCATGGCCATTTTCAAAGGGGTTCCTTGACCTCTGACCTCAAGATAATGTGCATAAAAATGGGTTCTATGGGTACCCACGAGTCTCCTCTTTACAGACATGCACACTTTATGATAATCACATGCAGTATAAATGTGTTATTTTCTCCTATTCTAAAATGGTGTATCTGAATATTTCTGCATACTGGGGTCCCTAAACTGTCTTTTAATTACATAAATTGGGTCTCACTGTAAAGCTGAGACTCTTGTGGATCCAATGAGCCCAACTGTATTCATGTGTGATGATGTTAGTCCCCATAGGAGACATTTCATTGTAGTGAGACCATTTTTTTTAAACTTGACGTCACTGTATAAAATGACCTGTGGTGACCTCTAGGATAATCACAGCCTCATGAAACTTTACAGCCACAAACTAGAGACCTAGAGCATTCAGAGGATGGATGGCTTTCCTAGATAGACTGACAATAAGGAGGTTTCTGAGCAGTTTACACAACAGAAGTGCTCGCCACCCGATAGTAGAAAAATGCAATTCTTGCAGAAATCTTACAAAATGTCAAAAGATTTTGATACTAAATCACAGCATGGCTTCTTCTATGGTGTTCCTCAAGGTCTTGGTGTCTTAATGTGGTATTTTGGAGGATTATTGATTGTTTTATCATTCTCAAGTGTTAAAAAAAATGGTTAAATGTAGCATCAAAATCTGTGTAACAAATGGTATCAACCCAAAAACTGCTGCAACAACTTATGAGACATTATAAAGCATGGGGATGACCATCATCCCCCCTAAAAAAGACAAAACAACAGGTCTATTGTGGGTCTTAAGAGGGTTAAGGCACATTTTGAACAGATAAAATTGAAAAATATATGTATGTATTGATGGGATCCATTCATCTTATGTGTTCTCAGAGTGATCAGCCGCTATTGCGAAAACATCCAGCTCAGCTCAACAGGTGAGAAGAGAGGGAGACACACACACACACACACACACACACACACACACACACACACACACACACACACACACACACACACACACACACACAAAGGTGAAGCGGGGAAGAAGAATTGGATGACACACAGTGAGGGACGGAGGGAGGGACTGAATTACCATAGAAACTGCTCAGACTGTTCGGAGAAGCAGCAGAAAAAGGTGAAAGCTGAAGTGGTCCAACTGTCAAGGTCACTGTCACCGACCACCCAAACTGCTGTCACACCGATATCACCGCTGATGTCTTCTTCTTTTAAATAACCAGGGAACAAACTGTGTATTTTAAAAGCTGCTGACGCCGCTGCACTGCGGTGCAAAAAAACCTTTTGGATGTTTTTGCATTTTCTTGTGGTTATTCTGATGGGCGACAGAACGGGAGCCATATGGAGTAAAAAGTCATCGCTGGTCTCAGGTAAGCTCTTTGTCTGAACAGCAGATTGCAGTGATGCAGGTATTTATGAGTTTGATGCTCCTAATGCGTCTCTCAGGAGGTTATTTTTGGTCCGGAGTGTTTGCTAAAGCAGTAAAACTGTATTTAATCATCAGTTCAAGATTTTTTTTAAACAACTTTAATTACATTAAAAAGGAACATTTCTAAATGAGATTGAATATGAACTCTGAGACAGATTATTACGTCAGGATGGAGCGGAGGTTTCTCGGAAGCTATTAGCAGCTCCTGGAAAACAACCTCTTTGAATTTGGCCTCCATACGGTCCAGAAAATAAAAAAAATGTGCACTCCTAGTGATATCGTCTTCAGTAAAACAGCAATTGTGACATTGATTGTGTTATTTTTGTTAAAACGGTTCTTGAAAAGTCTTCAGATTTACAAATATCAAGCCCTAAAAGTCATAGAAATGTCTTAAACTTGAATTTCAGACTTCATTTTAACATCATCTGATTTGATAAATGTTTGCGTTTGGTCACCACTAGGATTTGATCACCTATAAAATCCAAACTAACCTCATGTTTAGGTTCTAGAAACATAGAACCTAGAAACATGAGAACATAAACGTCTGTTCTCAAAGGACCTCGATGAACTGACCAACCTTTCCAACACAGTCTCACGGCAGTTTTATTGAAATAGTCAAGAAATTTAATCTATTTGATTCGTGTACATATACACGAATTTCCCTTTTTTTTTTTCTTGACGATTTTCAACGATATATTTTTTGTGCGTTTTCCTACGAATGTTCAGCAACACGTGACGCACGTGTCAATTTAGGTTTAGGAAAAGATCGCCTTGGTTAGGTTTAGGAATAGATTGACTTGGTTAGGATTAGGCAACAAAAGTACTTATTTTGTTTAAGGAAAAGATCGATTTGGTTAGGATTAGACAACAAAACTACTTAGTTAGGTTTAGGAAAAGATCGACTTGGTTAGGTTTAGGAAAAGATCTACTTGGTTAGGTTTAGGCAACAAACTACTTAGTTAGGTTTAGGAAAAGATCGACTTGGTTAGGATTAGGCAACAAAACTACTTAGTTAGGTTTAAGAAAAGATTCACTTAGTTAGGTTTAGGAAAAGATCGACTTGGTTAGGTTTAGGCAACAAACTACTTAGTTAGGTTTAAGAAAAGATTCACTTTGTTAGGTTTAGGCAACAAAACTACTTGGTTAAGTTTAGGAAAAGATTGATTTGGTTAGGTTTAGGCAACAAAACTACTTAGTTAGGTTTAGGAAAGGATCGACTTGGTTAGGATTAGGCAACAAAATTACTTAGTTAGGTTTAGGAAAAGATCGACTTGGTTTGTCTTAGGCAACAAAACTACTTAGTTAGGTTTAGGAAAAGATCAACTTGGTTAGGTTTAGGCAACAAACTGCTTAGTTAGGTTTAGGAAAAGATCAACTTGGTTAGGATTAGGCAACAAAACTACTTAGTTAGGTTTAAGAAAATATTCACTTAGTTAGGTTTAGGAAAAGATCGACTTGGTTAGGTTTAGGCAACAAACTACTTAGTTAGGTTTAGGAAAAGATCAACTTGGTTAGGATTAGGCAACAAAACTACTTAGTTAGGTTTAAGAAAAGATTCACTTAGTTAGGTTTAAGAAAAGATCGACTTGGTTAGGTTTAGGCAACAAACTACTTAGTTAGGTTTAAGAAAAGATTCACTTTGTTAGGTTTAGGCAACAAAACTACTTGGTTAAGTTTAGGAAAAGATTGACTTGGTTAGGTTTAGGCAACAAAACTACTTAGTTAGGTTTAGGAATAGATCGCTGTATGGGTTTAAATAACACCGGAAGTGACCAAACTTAAGTACGGAAGTTACGTGACAAATACATCAACTTTGACTTGTGGTTTTGACTTTGACCCACCCATCCATCTCAGCATCCTCCCTACGCGACGTTCACCGTTACCCAACTGGGTTATGCAACTCAAGCAACTTTCAATAGTTTGTTCGACATCTAAAAAAAATATCTAAAAATGTGCATCATGCATTCAAAAACAGTCAGCATTTGTACTTAAAGACCCATTTAAAAGAGCACACTAGCTGAATGATTGTCTGAATGGTTTACTACATTAATAGGAGGCTATTTCATTAATAATAATAACAGTTACCCAGCAGAAAGCAGGTCTAAAACGTCGTACTTTATTCTTGTTTTTAGCTCAGAGTCAGCATCGCTAAACTTCAGCACATCGATGCGACCGCTCAGGTTGTAAAGATCATGTTTAGGTTATGGGGCGTAGAGACCTTTTACTTCTTATTTGTGTCGTACTGTTAATATGTCATGTTACTGGTTGACACATTACCCTTATTTCCTTGAAGTGGTGGTATAACACACACACAGTTGCACCTGCCTGTGTGCTGATCCTAATATGCAGGTGATGGTGAGCTGAAGCATCGCCTGAGTGAATCCTGTTTTGTTGACTTTGACGATGCCGCAGCCCATCTATATGTACAATAACAATGTTTAGGATTGTGACGACTGGCACTCAATAGGGGAGTGAGACCAATGTACAGAAGAGTGCATGGAGACACCTAGGGGGAAGTGTGGTTACTTATTGCTGAGTTAATGGGGTGAGAAGAGACTGAATCAGCAGCATACCCTTGTACACAGGAAGGCAAACAAGCACTAAGAATCAGCAGCATACAACAGGAGGTCAAACAGATTGTGCAACTGCCCTAGTAAACAGTCAAAGGGGGAGGGGGAGGTGCAGGGAAGCACCTTTTCTTTCCATTAGGTTCAACTAAAATCAGCATGCTATGGCGATGATCATCACATCCAGTATAAATGTGTTATTGTCTTCTATTCTAAAATGGTGTATTTCAATATTTCTGCATACTGGGGTCCCTAAACAGTCTTTGAATTACATAAATTGTGAATCAACGTAAAGCTGAGACTCTGGTGGATCCAATGAGCCCAAGGAGACATTTCATTGTAGTGAGATTTTGTTTTTTAAACTTGACCTCACTGTATAAAATGACCTGTGGTGACCTCTAGGATAATCACAGCCTCATGAAACTTTACAGCCACAAACTAGAGACCTAGAGCATTCAGAGGATGGATGGCTTTCCTAGCTAGATTAACAATAACGGGGTTTCTGAGCAGCTTACACAACAGAAGTGCTCGCCAATCCAATCACCGAAAAATGCAATTCTTGCAGATCCCAAATCACAGCATGGCTTTTTCTATGGTGTTCCTCAAGGTCTTGGTGTCTTAATGTGGTATTCTGGAGGGATTATTGATCATTTTTATCAATTCTCGATTGGTAAAAAATTGGTAAATTTAACACCAAATCTGTGTAACAACCCAAAAATTGCTGCAACAACTTATGAGACATAACAGAGCATGGGAATGACCATCATATACTTCTATCATAATGTTCTAAACCCTTATACACTTTTACAATTAATTTTGAATCTCAAATTAATCTCCAGATTCCCAGCTTTCAGATGATGTTCACCACTTCTATGTGACATCTACTGTTGACCTGCTATCTCCCCCTAAAGACCCCATGTACCCCCCTAAAAAAAGACAAAAACGGGTCTATTGTGGATCTCAGCAGGTTGAGCTGATCCTTAATGAGTACAGCTGGATGACTAATGTGTCTCTTTATCTCCAGGTGAACACCCACTCATGGATCTGACCATCTGAAAATCACTCCATCCCTCACAATGTCATCCAGAGGTGGACTCCTTCCCAACATCTCGGTACTCCATGACTTACCCAACTCCTCCTCCCCCACTCTACCTCCGTCTTGCAGCATAGACGAGTCCTACAAGTACATCTTCCTCCCCATCTGTTACTCCTTCACGTTCCTCTTCAGCATCACCCTCAACTCGGTCATCCTGTACCGCTCCTTCCGTCGCACCAAACGCTGGAACGCCTCCCTGATCTACATGGTGAACCTGGCCTCCACAGACTTCATGTACGGCCTGTCGCTGCCGTTCCTCGTGGCCAGTTACGTCATGCGTGACCGCTGGGTCTTCGGGGACTTCATGTGCCGCCTGGTCCGCTTCCTCTTCTACTTCAACCTCTACTGCTCCATCTTCTTCCTCACTTGCATCTCCGTCCACAGGTACCTCGGCATCTGCCACCCGATGAAGGTCATCACGCTGGAGACCAAGAAGGCCGTCAAGTGCACGTGCGTCCTGGTTTGGATCGTGGTGTTTGCGTTGACCTGCCCCATCTTCCGGTTTGCTCAGACTGGTCATTTGACAAGATCTGGGGGGCTTGGCGGCAACGCGAGCAGCGTCGACAACCTAAGCCACGAGGTATCGTCAATGAACGCCAGCTACGGCAACACGTTAGGGGTAAATGAGGAGTACCAGAACTGTTGGGACGACGCCATAGATAAGGAGTTTCCTGATTACGTTCCCTACGGCATCATACTCCATGTGCTGGGCTTTTTTCTACCTTTTTCCATCATCGCTTGGTGTTACTCTCACGTCGTTCTGACCATATTTAGGACTCTGCACTCTCAGCCTTCATCCTGCAGAGCTCGGAGAGACGGAGGACAAGAAGGACTAGAGAGACGGAGCCCTGCGATACTCGTAAGAGGAAGAAGAGGAAGCAACGGACTGTCGAGGACGCTGGGAAGAGACGAAGGGATGTCCGTTTTTCTCGGAGCCCACTCCCCTTACGCCAATCGCAGACGTAAGTCCATCAGAACCATCATCACCATCACCATCCTCTTCGCTCTGTGTTTCTTCCCATTCCACGTCACTCGAACCATCTTCCTCCTCCTGAAAGTGACCAAAGGCGTCCCCTGTCACACCATGACGATGGTCTCCATGTGCTACAAGATCACGAGGCCTTTGGCGTCGTTCAACGCGTGGCTCAACGCCCTCCTCTACTTCCTGACTAAAGACAAGGGCGGAGCTCACTGCTGCCAGGCAGCGAACACCACCACCGCCGCCACCGCCACCACTCCCACACAGCAACACGGCGGGCTCCTGTTGCCGCTGAGGATGATGGGAAAAGGAGAGGACGCGGAGGACAGAGAAGACAGGATTGACAATAAGGAGAATAAAGCGTTTCACAGTCCGTCGTACATGAGCAGAGCAAAAGTCAGATATATAGTTGAGTGAATGTTTTTTTCATGAGGAATGAATTTTAGATGCACTGTTCTGTAGGATTTACTGGAAAATAAAATATATGGTAACACTTCACTTTACTGGTCTGCAAATGTCATGGTAATTAGGTGATAATTAGCAAGTATTTTCTTTGGAATTACTGCCAAATTACCCCAATATTTACCTGATGTATCAAAAATTACTTAATTATAAACATTATTTAATAATTATATGCTAAAATAGCATGTAGTTGTTAAAATAGGGCCCTTAGGCTTGAGAAGCGGCTGATCAGATCTCATCATTGTGTGACTTATTGTATACACAAATGTAACCTGGTAGCTAATGTCATGATTCAGGGAGTTTTTTAAAATAAATTTCAAAGAAGTTATTTGCTAATTATTATTATTATTATTATAATTTTTTTTTTAATTTTTATTATTTTATTACTATTATTTTATTGTTATTATTATTATTATTATTATTTGCTATTTATTAGCAGACATGAAAATAAATCATATTAATTTATTATTGAACAATGAATATATTTATATATTATAATTATAAAATAATGTTTATAATAAAGTCATTTTGGATAAATTTTGAGGTAAATATTGAAGTAATTTGACAGTAATTCAAAAGAAATTTCAAATAGTTTACTTGCTAATTATCACCTAATTACCATGAAATTTGCAGACCTGTAAAATGAAGTGTTACCAAATATATAATATGAGCACTGTAGCAAAAGTAATGATTAAAGAAGACCCCAGCAAGAATCCTAATATACCTTTTTATTTCTATCTGTATGTGCCTATGTTGCTGGTCTGCTAGAAGTCATACTTTGAAAGTTACCCAGAGGGTAAATGCAACACGAATGTGACACCTCGTTATTTTCTTTTACAGGGTGTATATTTATAATGTGCTCCAGATTAAACGTGCTACACGGGGATCACTAATTTCCTATTTGACTGTTTTCATGACATGTTGACAACCCCTCATCCTGCACTAATCCATATGGGTTTGTTTTATCATTAACATTTTTGTTGTTATTCCTGTATCGCTCTCTTATTCTACATGCTCTTATTTTCTCTAAATTAATTATTAATGCAGTGTTAGTACTTATTGGTTTTTTTGTAAATATGATACACCTTTTATGTGATAATGCACTTGAATAAATCTTGACTCGACTTAAACTGAAGTGTCAAAGAAATGGAAATTGTATTTATTGATGTAGATTTTGTATGAAAGCTCCCATTTACCATTTTTTTATTCATTTTGCACTCGTGTTTCTGGCGCCCTCTGCTGCTGCAAAGTAGGTGAAGGGAGGAGGCCTTTTCCCAGGTGACTTTATAAGAACTTACTCATATAACAAAAGGGAAATTCCTATTTATTCTCTCCGGGTTTTAACTTTTACAATGAAAAAAGTACAATATAGTCTTATATATTTTCTAGCTTGTAGTGAAGGAGGTTAAATAACGCTCTAAACTTGCGCTAAATTTCAGTGAGGATAAACAATCATGGCTATTCTCAAAGGGGTCCCTTGACCTCTGACCTCCAGATATGTGAATGTAAATGGGTTCTATGGGTACCCACGAGTCTCCCCTTTACAGACATGCCCACTTTATGATAATCACATGCAGTTTGGGGCAAGTCATAGTCAGGTCAGCACACTGACACACTGACAGCTGTTGTTGCCTGTTGGGCTGCAGTTTGCCATGTTATGATTTGAGCATATTTTGTATGCTAAATGCAGTACATGTGAGGGTTTCTGTTGTTGTTAGTTGTGTGCCCACCCTGAGCAGCCATGTTAATGCCACATAACCAAACCAGACCTGAGCCATGAGGAGCACAATGAAGCTGTTCCACCAGACAACTGGAACCGGGTTCTAATAGGAACCTCATTAAGTGTTAGGAGTTAAATGAGGAACCTGTTCAGCTCTGGTACACATAAGGTGTGTGTGAACAAGAGGAACAAACCTGTTTGTCTTTAATTAGCAGTTAGAGGTGATATGTCCTCTATCAGGGTGATTTATCTTAATTTTATATGGCATATATTTTGACATATATTGTACATTTTCTGGTAAATGTGTAGAGAAACTGTTAATGGATAAAATACGCAGAGGCCTGCATGAGAAGTCACTTCATTTCACTAATGCAAAAATAATATCAGTATCATAAATCTGGCCTCAAAAATCAGATTTCAAAATGGATAGACACCTACAATATGATGGTTTGTTTTATTTTTATATTTGTGTGGTTGACAATTTTATGTCTCAGATATCACTATACAAAAAAAAACTTCATTTTTTAAAGTCTCAGAAAATAAAATTGCCCATGACAAGTCTTTAAATGTCTGTTTTCTATGGCCAACAGTCCAACATATGTTTGACATTTCTGACTTCAACTAATAATTGATTATCAAATTGTTGACAATATATTTTCTATTGTTCGACAATCTGTTCATGAATGCATCATTTTAAACATTAGACTGCACTATAATTGGGATGTAAGTGCAAACTTATGATTGTTTTATTATCAATTAATAATTATATTAATCTTTTTCTTGCTTATTCAATTAATTGTTTGGTCTCTAAATTGTCAGAAATAATGACAAATGCCCACTCTAAGTTCCCAAAGTCTGTTTTATCCGAACAACAGTCCAAAACCCAAACAATGATATGAAAACAGTCCAATTCTCACATTGGAGACGCTCTAAATTGTCAGAAATAATAAGAAACATAAGAAAAAACCTATAAATTGATCAGATTTTACAAGTGTTGTTGTTTTTGTTGTCTTATAATATTAAAAGTTCTTGTTTGAAGATGTTCAATCTTATTGGTATTATTATGTATAAAGTTTGACTTGTCACACATGCACGCGCACACATGCATGCTCACACACACAAACACACACACACGCACGCTCACACGCGCGCTCCCTGCAGGCCGGTTAGAAAAATTCAAATCTCAACCGCCCAGCAGAATCTCCCGACCTGCACCGCGGCCCCTAGAAAAAGCCGAGTGACGGTTTATTTTTTAAAATTTACACATAAAAAATAAATAAAAATCACAGGAGCTATATTATTGAAAAGCGACGACGGGGATCGATCGCTCTGGTCGATACGCACATTTTGGTACCGGTGAAATATTTCTACTTGCCCGTTTGAATTTCTATTTATTTTTTTGGTGTGTGTGACGGCTGTTGTTGGGGAGAAGAGGAGCAGAGCAGCAGGTTGGCGCCACTTTCAAATCCTCCACTGACACAGAACGAGAGTCCCGCTTCTAATTCACATCAACACAACACTCTAATTAGATGTAACATTCTAGAACTCATTACTGTGAGGAGAGGAATACCTGAACACCTGTACACTAATGGACTGTTTCTCCTTCACAAGGTAAGTAAATATTTTAGATTATTTTTTATTTTATTTTTTTGGGGAAATACTTTTTATTAATATGTATTGTTAAATAATATGTTGCCTTCTTTATAGTTGTAAGAAAAGGGTGATTTTTGGTGTTACTGTACAGAGAAAGTAGTTGTGTAACCTGCTTAGTCAGTAATGTTTAAAACAAAAGGCTGTGTCGCATTATAAAATAGAGCTTTTAACATGGTGTCTTTATCTCTTTTCTACATTGATTTCACTACACAGGGCTGACATTAACATTAACATGGGAGGAATTGTTTTATATTTCTGTACTAAAGAGTTTTGGGGAGATAAGTGGAGTTAAGTTGAGGAAGCGGACACTCCCCCAGTCAGTCACAGTCACACAGCCCCCTCCTCCCCCTCAAAGACCCCACAGACCCAGCTCACTTCTTCCACTAACTAAATACACTTCTAAAACTACACTTTTTAACCGTGTTAAAAACGGGAACAGCTGCTTCTGCACTTCTTCTGCTTCGGACTGAATTTGGAGGCGAAACTAGTTTAGTCCAGTTTAGCTTTTGAAGAAAAAGGAGAAAAAAAGAGCTCGTCGGTTTAGAAGGAGAACTGACTCAGCAGTTTACTGACGAGGGCTCGCCCTGTCTGTCAACCTGCCAACACTATACAGCACACTGTCCAATGTTACACGGGGTTCTACCGTGAGTTCTGGAATGTTACATGTAGTTCCACCGTGAGTTCTACAATGAGTTCTAGAATGTTACATATAGTTCCACCGTGAGTTCCAGAATGTTACAGGGTGAGTTCCACAGCTCCTTATAGCTACAGTGTTACAGGTGCAGTTAACTAAACACTAGTGTCCTGCTAATAATGTATCTAATAAGCCACTAAGCAGAATGTCGAACGTTCCACGTAGTTCCACAGCTCCTTATAAGCTTCACTGTTACAGGTGCAGTTAGTTTAACATAAATTAATGACTTGTATTCTGCTAATAATGTATCCAATAACCCACTAATTATTGTTATTAATCTCCACATTATTATAAAATGTAAATTTGGAGTTACATTAACAAAACAGACCCTTTCACAAAATGGTAAAAAAATAAATCCACACTTTACAAACTAGAATATGTTGTGAGCCCTAATACTTTTACTTTGACATTTCCAGAAAAATGTAAACTAGTAGCATGGACCTAACCCATTATGTATAATAATGACAAGCCTAACCATGTACAGTACAGGCAGTTATTAAAGTAATACAGACAGCCAATATGGATTAAATAGGAACAATACTGGTCTGTGGAGTAATAATATGTGGGACTCTGATAGTGAATGCATTAAGAAGTCCACATATTCCTCCAGCTCCCTCCCACTGCTCAGCAATAATTTACTTAATATTGGATAAACTGTACAAATACAACCATCTCAGCCCTACATTTAAGTTGAGTGTAGATAATCATATTATGTCTCTTGTCTGTCTTGAAATTGTTTAAAATATGAGTATTTTTTACCTAATGAGATGTTGAAGGGAGGTCTTATTATAAGGTGCTGTATCTCTGAGAATGTCCACTTCTGAGATAAATACAGTTGAATATTGCGAAAACGTGTGCTCGCATAAAAGTAAAATGTCTTTTCAAGGGCTGCACCTATTGATTATCTTTTATTGTCAAATATTGATTACTCTTATTTCATAGATCATCAGTAAAAAGTCAGAAAGTATTCTCCGTCACAAGTTACCAAAAGTTTTTGTCTTTGCACTACAATTTACAATGAGATAGATGAGGGAAAAAACAGAACAGAATGTCTTCACATCTGAATTTTTTTTCAAGACATGATCAAAATGGCCATCCGTGTATTTCCTGTCAACCGACCTACTAATTATCTATTTATTTCAGTGCTACATCATATTCAAAGAGGTGATGAGGAGTAGCCTATAAAATGAATTAACAACAAAAGGACTGATTGAGAGTATTCTCATAATTCTTTGAATAGATTAAGAAGTATATTAGGCAATATTATACTATACTATACACTATATTATAGTGAGACTATATATAGAGTGTTGAGAGTGAAATTTAGCAGTCAAATAGTCCACTGTTACTGGACTACTGTCCTATTTACATTACATTAACATGTATTTATCAATGTAAATGTGCCATCCGGTTTACCCGTGCTAGGATGAACATAACTTAGTTACAAATGTCTTTTTAATTTAAAGGAAGAAATCTACTGCGCTGTTTAGGGCAGAAACTACTGATATTTTTCATTACGGTCTATAAAATGTCAGAAATTAATAATGGGGGGAAAATTCCCATTCCAGTTTCCAGGAGACAGAGGTGGTGTTCAGATTGCTTGTGTCTCTGACCCACAGTCCAAATATATTCAGTTTACAGTGATATGAAAAGCAGCACATCCTCACATTTTAACCTGATGATGTTTGACATTTTTACTACATAAATTACAATTTTAAAATGTTTGATTTTTAAAGGACGAGAGCAGTTTAATGCTGCAAAAAACTAGAGCTGGATGTTGTTATTGAAATTCTTTGATACTGAAGTCAATGAATACCTTTTTGTCAATGACTTACTTTGTTGAGTAAACACCTGTTTTTCTATTTTTGGTGCCAGCTGCGTCTTTACTGTCGTCTCAATACAAACGGGCATGCAAGAACTTCACCTAAATAAAACCACAGAATAAAATGAACAACATTTTGACTTGAATCAGGAAATAATAGATTAAAGTAGTGTTATGATCTGACCAGGACATTCAACTTTTAGGTGACTTTTAGTTTGTGATTAGAACATATTTATATTAAGACATTTTTAAGGAACCATGCGTGGCATAATGCCTTAATGCAGTACATTATTATCACCCTGCAATGATAGGATGGGGTTAACCTGGAGCCTGCTGGTCATTATTACACAATGTGTGAGTGAGATCACTTCTAGTGAATGGAATTGGGGTAAATTCTCCGTCTTTAGGGGCTTCAACGAGTGTTAAACTGGACAATTTGTGTCTGGTTGAGGATTTTTTTCAAGTCTGAATTCAACCAACACACTGAGAGCTTTTTTTTTAATGTGCACTATGCTTTTTTTTTTTTTCTGTGTGTGTGTGCACACGGGTAACAGAAAGGGGGTGGGCCGGGCCTCTGTGTCCTCCTGGTAAAACAGTGTAGTTTGAGAGCAGCACTTTCAGCAGTCTGAGGGCCGGCCTCCTTCCCGCCGACTCCCATCTCATGACCACATTACATGAGAAAATACAGGAGAGTCCGGCAAAAACACCGAGCCCAAGCCATGAGTGCAATATCTCTGCTATTAAAGCCAGTCCACCTCCGTTCAGCACCTTTTCCTTCGGTGTGTAAAAATCGGCCCGTTGCACTCACTCCCCCTCATGTCGTTGTTGTGGTTTTTATTTTGCAACTTTCCCCACGAACTTCTTTAAACCGTGTGCATGAAAAAGGCAGAGAGCTTCCTCTCAGAGCCACACTTTCTTTCATTTTTATCTCCCTCCCTCTCCTCCCACCCCGAGTCTTTTTCTTTTTCTGACAGCCGAGCAGCTTGGCAGGCTTACAGCTCCAGCGCTCGGCGCAGCAGCGGCAGCCCCCATCGTCTCCCAACACAAATTAATTTTTAACTCCCGAACGGCAGCTCCGCCGGACCCCAGCTTTCACACCTGTCTCGCACACACCTGCGGGGGCAGCCCTATTTTTTTTCAGATTTTTCGGCGCCCCCGAAAATGTTGATTTGTATTGTAGAAAGTGATGGCCAGGGAAAAAGGCTGCAGCCCTGTAGGTTTTTATGCCTACTGAGCCTCCTCAGTGTGTCAGTGTGCGTAGCTGGGGCTCCAGCGAGGCAGCAGGCAGCTCTGAGGAGGACACATAGCTAGGAGGTGAGGATGTGAAGGGGCCAGGGTGGAAGGATGAGGGGGGGGACACTCAGTTTTTGGGGGGCCAATTTTTGGGACTGGGACCCCCCAACCCACCCTCCCTGACACCCCCCTCTTACTAGGAACAGGAGCAACCAGAAACCCTAAACAGGCCTTTTTCTCCCTGTCACTATAGGGTATATTCCCATTGATATGTGTTGTGTGTTTTTTATTTGAATATTGCCTAAATACATGTGTCTCTGTATGTGTGTTTCTTTTTCTTTTTATATTATTTTTTTTTAGTTATAAGTGAGGACTATGGTTTGGCCTTTTTGGGTAAGAGCATCCACACGAGCTGAGTGGAGAGAGAGAGAGAGGTTGTGTTCAGATTAGGCTGTATAGTTATAGGGCTAGTTAGTCCTTCCATCATTTGGGTTTATGATCTCAGCAAGCAGACGGTAAGTGAATCTATTTTTTTTTTCTTCCTCGTTTGAAGCGTTTAAAATGGCCTCTGAGAGCAGCAGGCCACAGAGGGGAGCTTTTCTCAGCTCTGCGTCGCTTCTTTCTCCTTCCTTTCCCTCCACTACAATTTCGCTTTTTTTTTTCCTCGCCCCCCTCCTCAGTCTACCTCTCTCTCTCTTTCTCTCTCTCTCTCTCTCTCTCTCTCTCCGTTTCATGTTTTTTTTTCTTCTTTGAATGAGGCTGCTGGAAGTTTGGGTCTGAATCTAAATGCTCGTCTGTTTTCTGCCTGCTGACATGACCTCTTGTTTCAAATCCAATCACCTTCCATCAGCTCCTCGTATGGGCTCTATAAGGCTTCACGTGAGCAGTCAGCATGAGTTACTCTGCGTTTTCCACTTCATCACGTCCACATTTGTTTCAAATGTTGACCCCCCCCTCAATAGATTTTTTTTTAAAGTGTATTTGATTTTCTGTGAATGTATAAGAGCATTTTTACCACTTCAAATCCTACTTTTCTGAAAGTAAAAGTACATCAAGTTGGGTGTGGTGCTTACAGGCCATGATTCTCTCTCTTTCTCTTTTGAGCTTTACAGTTAGAAAATGACTCTTGGTTTGCAGTTAAATGAATGTATATATTTTATTTTAGTGTGGAAACAACAATCAATTAATTGATTAGTCAATTAATTAGAAACAAATGTGATAATTGATCACATCACTTTGGGCATTCATTCATTTCTGACAATTTAGAGACCAAATAATTAATTGAATAAGCAAGAAAAAAAATAATTATTAATTGATAATAAAACAATCATTAGTTGCAGCTCAATACACAACTCGATACACTTGCACTTACATTATGTACGTATTGTATTTTAGTGTGGAAACAATAGTCAATTAATTGATTAGTTAATTGACAGAAAATTAATCAGAAACAAATGTGATGATTGATTAATTTTTAGGCCGAAATTCTCTGGTTGGAGCGTTTCCAATGTGAGAACTGGACTGTTTTTATATCATTGTTTGGGTTTTGGACTGTTGTTTGGATAAAACAGACATTTAAAAACATCGCTTTGGGCATTTGTCCAAATTTCTGACAATTTAGAGACCAAACAATTAATTGAATAAGCAAGAAAAATGAATATGATAAAACAATCATTAGTTGCAGCCTGATACAGCACATCTCAAAGTTTGCAATTACATTAATGTATATATTGTATTTTAGTGTGGAAACAATAGTCAATTAATTGATTAGTCAATTGACAGAAAATTAATCAGAAACAAATGTGATGATTGATTAATTTTTTAGGCCGAAATTCTCTGGTTGGAGCGTTTCCAATGTGAGAACTGGACTGTTTTTATATCATTGTTTGGGTTTTGGACTGTTGTTTGGTTAAAACAGACACTTTATTCACTTTGGGAACTTGGAGTGGACATTCGTTATTATTTCTGACAATTTAGAGACCAAACAATTAATTGAATAAGCAAAAAAACAATTAATATAATTATTAATTGATAATTACACAATCATTAGTTGGAGCCCAAGTTTGCACTTACATCCCAATTATAGTGCAGTCTAATGTTTAAAATGATGCATTCATGAACAGATTGTCGAACAATGGAAAATATATCGTCAACAATTTTGATAATCAATTATTAGTTGAAGTCAGAAATGTCAAACATATGTTTGGGGTTTGGACGGTTGGCCCAAAAAAAAGACATTTAAAGACTTGTGATGAGCAATTTTATTTTCTGACACTTCAAAAAATGAAGTTTTTGTTGTATAGTGATATCTGAGACATAAAATTGTCAACCACACAAATATAGAAATAAAACAAACCATCATATTGTAGGTGTCTATCCATTTTTAAATCTGATTTTTGAGGCCATATTTATGATACTGATATTATTTTTGCATTAGTGAAATGAAGTGACTTCTCATGCCTTTGGGTATTTTATCCATTAACAGTTTTTCCATACATTTACCAGAAAATGTACAATGTATGTCAAAATATATGCCATATAAAATTAAGATAAATCACCCTAATAGAGGACACATCACCTCTAACTGCTAATTAAAGACAAACAGTTTTGTTCATCTTGTTCACACACACCCTGTGTGTACCAGAGCTGAACAGGTTCCTCATTTAACTCCTAACACTTAATGAGGTTCCTATTAGAACCCGGTTCTAGTTGTCTGGTGGAACAGCTTCATTGTGCTCCTCATGGCTCAGGTCTGGTTTGGTTATGTGGCATTAACATGGCTGCTCAGGGTCACACACCTAACAACACTTTATTTATATACAGTTTATAGGCTTTTCTTTATGTTTTGTTAATTGTGATGATTTTTTTGGGGGATTTTTTTTATTGCTGACAATGGGGGGGCCAATCTATTAAATTCAATTCTATGTTTATATACTATATATATACATTATATACTGTAATTTTAATTCCTGTTTTAAGTTTTGACCAATTTGTGCTGCATTAAAAACACCTGAACTGTAATTTCTGTTAACTTTGAAGATTTTGTTTTTGCCAAGTTGTTGGTGTATGATTAATTATTTTAATAGTAAATAACAGTT
Source organism: Sebastiscus tertius (assembly GCA_916701665.1). Taxonomy (NCBI): domain Eukaryota; kingdom Metazoa; phylum Chordata; class Actinopteri; order Perciformes; family Sebastidae; genus Sebastiscus; species Sebastiscus tertius. Next base: position 7,728 of record CAKAOH010030257.1, on the reverse strand, counting down.
CACTGAATTTATGTTATGTTATCTATGTATTTATTTGTTAGATTTTGTTTTACAATGTTAGGAAATCAATGTCAGTCAAAGCCTGATGTTTCCTTACACATAACAGAATGATCCCAGTCACTTCCACACAACGAGACGAACAGCTTATTAATTAAACACTCGGTATTGGATCGGTACTCGATGCCCAGGTATCACTAATCATTTGTAAATAGTAAAGAAATGTCCATCCCAGTTTCTTAAATTCCAAGTTCATGTCTTTAAATGTCTTGTTTTGTCAGTCGCAAACCCAAAGATTTTCAGGTTAATATGATATGAAACGGGGAAAACCAAGAAATCTCCATATTTAAGAGGCTGAAAAACAACATTTTCTGCCATTTTTGCATGAAAAATGTACTTTAACAATTGTCAAAATAGCGTTTATTTGTCTGTCAATCCACTAATCCATTAGTAGACTAATTGTTGCAGCTTTAGTTGCTGCTTTTCCTGTGTTGCATATCATGTTGATTGAATATCTTGTGTGTGTGCATACCTTTGTGCCAAGTCAAACTTTATACATAATACTTTATACATAATAATGCCAAGTAGATAAGAGTTAACATCTTCAAACATGACACTTTAATATCAGAAGAGATTTAATCTCTCCTCGGCAACGAACTGTGAATTGCAAGTCACACGAAGAATTTGGCATATTACATTATACAAGAATTATGAATTTAGAACAGAAAAATAAAAATGGTTACAAAAATATTATTTAAAAAAATTAAAAATGTAGTCTACAGGCTGCAAAATTAAAAAGTGAGACAGATGTGAAGAAAGCAGGCGTAAACTGTGCAGTGTGGGGATGCACCGATCTGAAATTTTTCAGTAGCGATACCTGGGCTTTGGGTAATCGGCTGATACCGAGTACCGATCCGATATCTGCCGGTTAATTACTGTGAATTTCTTACAGTGTTGTAACACATTTAGCTGAAATAAGCTGCTAAAAGAAAACCCCCTTTTTTAAGCAGCTATTATGCATCTAAATTATGATTATACGGTGTGTTTTATGAAATTAAACAGATTAATAAGTACCTAAATGAACATGAAAAGAAATGTGAATGTCCCTGTTTGTGTGTGTTTGGATGTGTTTTCCTCCTGAGTGTGTGCAGTCTGGTCTGAGCCAGTAAATCGGACGGTCTCATGGTGTCCGGGGTGCGCTCTAGCAGCACATCATGTTTTGCAGATTATGTGCTGAATCACTCCAAATCATTATGTGCTGCTACCGTGAGCCTCGGGATTCCCAGCAACACACACCGACTGGGAACAGCTCCCAGTCTCCGCTCCCAGTCACTCGGACTGCACCGACTACTTTCTTGTCTTCTTAAAGGTCAAAGGTGACGCACGTCCTCTGTGTATTCATCTATATCTGCATCACTGTGTCCTCTGTAAAGTCCCATACGTAAATCTGATATATGACAAAATATGTTAACTACATACATAGTATATATGTCTATAAATGTCTCACATATACTATATATGTGTATGTGATGTACATATAAGTCACCATAAATGTCAGATATATTTTAAAATATTGCAAAAATTGCCACTTTCATATATGTTTTATATATTTTTCCAGATATACACATATATAATAATATATGTGCATTGCATAAATGTTAATATATGATTCAGTTTATGTCATAAAATTAAAAAATAAAGTAGTATTTCGATAAAATAAAAAAAAATTCAGAAGTGTCTTACCATTATATCAAATAAAGACATAAATAATATATTTTTTTAAATATACAACCTGTGGAAACTGGTTTGCAAAACAATTTAATGTATCAAAACATTAATATATCAACTATATATTTTTTAAAATTAAATAATCTTATTTTAAACATATATCTAAAATGCATATATGTTTACATACATTACTTTATATACGTGCAAAACAAATATGTTTGCCACATAGTCACACTTAAAGTTCTCCATAAATGTGGAAAAAAAATAGTATGCATCACCTTTTGCTGCATGTTTGCACATATAACTTTAAATATATGTGTAAAACATATCTGGATTTCAAACATGTACATAATTTGTACCAGTATTTAATATGTATGTTCATATATGATATTTTTGTATGGGAGTGTAAGCCTGGGTTTGGAACATCAGGAAAAGTGTGTTAAGTTTATGCTTTATTTTGTTCATTTGTAGAAAAATATGTAAAAAAGAAAGTATATGCACCACTAATGATTTCTTTTATTTTACAATAACGATCACTAATTCATGGTGTGTGTTTCAGTGTTGGTGTGTTTCAGTCATTGAGTCTGTAACTGTGGATAAACTGGTGGTCCTTTTATTCACCACACTGACAAACACTGTTCTAACAAGACATCCAGTCTGACCACGACCAACACATCATTCTGCCAACTGGTCCCAGTTTATATAGCAATATATTACATAAATGATCATAAAACATAAATGACTGTGAAATTTGCATTGGAAACTCAGCATGAAATTGTAACTGATTGGCCCATGTTGTCACTTGTTTTAAGAAAATGTACTCCAGTCATTACTCATCAGAAACGGGTTATTAGTGAGATATAATATAATGTAATATAATGTAATTTAACTTTTTTTTTTCTACACTAATTGATATTGATGCACCAATCCGACTTTTTCAGTCCCGATACCAATTTTGATTTGATTTATTTTAATAGTAAATAACAATTCACTACATTTACGTTATGTTATCTATGTATTTATTTGTTTGAATTTGTTTAAAAAAGTTAGTAAATCAATGTTTTTAAGTCGAGTCTGATGTTGTCTTACTCATAACAGAATGATCCCAGTCATTTCCACTCAGTGAGGCATACAGCTTATTAACTAAACACTCAGTTTCACATCAGTCGATACTCAAAGCCCAGGTATCACTAATCATTTCTAAATAGTAAAAAATGTCCATCCCAGTTTCTCATAATCCAAGTTCACATCTTTAAATGTCTTGTTTTGTCAGTCACAAACCCAAAATATTCAGATTAATATGATATAAAACAGAGGAAAACCAAGAAATCTCCATATTTGAGAGGCTGAAAAACAACATTTTTGCATGAAAAATTACTTTTAACAATTATCAAAAATAGTTTTTTTTCTGTCGATCGACTAATCCAACTGGGGAAGTTTCATGGTGATATGTATTAGTTATTTATTTATTTTTACACCCTATTCAACTGTAATGGCTACAAAAAAATATGAAATGTGACTGTTTTTCTCCGTCTCTGAGCCAGAAATCTCCACTTAAACATACTAAATATACCACTTAAACATACATTTTTAGAAAACTTGTAATTATGTAATTATGACGTAGTAATAATGTAGATTATTGAAATGATATAAGTGATATAAATAAGTGCATCTTCATGTTTCTTGTGAATTAAACAGAGCCTGCGATGGTTGGGGGTGAAAAAATGGTGTGTGAATGGATTAATAAACTGAGAGCAGGTTCAGGGGACATTTTTTTAAACTTCTTGAACATGTGAGAAAAAAAAAGTGGTGAATTGTATTCTTAATAATTAAATACATTTAAGAACAATTGAGTCACAGCTGTCTCAAAAGTTTGGTTTTAAAACACATCTCCTGGCCTGAAGCTCATCCTCTCATAGCACCAAATAGAGCTTACACTGTGTAATTATATACAGGAGAGGACAAGCTTTGTAGTAATCTGTTTTAATTTATCCATGTTGGCAGAAGATGTTTAACAACCTGCAGTTAATTCTGTTTTCTTTCTTTTATTTGTTTCTTTCCAGCAGGTGGAAAGTGTCGCAGCCTCCCTGTAAAGATGTCGACTACCACGCTGTCACCGTATTCACCCAAAGTTACACTTCTGGGTAAAGTATAATCTGAGATTTGTGTCCAAACACATTATACGTTGGAAAATAATTGCTGGAAACGAAATATTTAATCACGATTAATCAGTTTTTATCTCTTCAAAATGAACCTTAAAGGGAGATTTGTCAAGTATTTAATCCTATAATCAACATGGGAGTGGACAAATATGCTGCTTTATGCAAATGTATGTATATATTTATTATTGTAAATCAATTAACAACACAAAGCAATGACAGATATCATTCAGAAACTCTCACAGGTACTGCATTTAGCATAAAACAATATGCTCACATAATAACATGGCAAACTGCAGCCCAACAGGCAACAACAGCTGTCAGTGTGTCAGTGTGCTGACTTGACTCACTTCCTGTTTTTAAATCTAATCTTAAACTCACCTGTTCCTCTTCGCTTTCCCCCGAGGGTTTTATAATTACTATGATTTTATAGTTGCTTTGTCTATAATTGTATTAGTGCTATTTTTACGCTTGTGTAAATTGTCTTAACGTTGTGTGGTGATTGTTTCACCCTTTGTGTGAAGCACCTTGAGATTCCGCTGTATTTTAAAGTGTGCTATATAAATTAAATTCATTATTTTTATTATAATGACTTGCCCCAAACTGCATGTGATTATCATAAAGTGGGCATGTCTGTAAAGGGGAGACTTGTGGGTACCCAGAGAACCCATTTACATTCACACATCTGGAGGTCAGAGGTCAAGGGACGCCTTTGAAAATGACCATGAGAGTTTTTCCTCGCCAAAATTTAGCGCAAGTTTGTAGCATTATTTAGCCTCTTTAACGACAAGCTAGTATGACATGGTTGGTACCGATGGATTCATCAGGTCTTCTAGTTTCATATGATACCAGTATCTTCACTCTAGCTTTAAAACTGAGCCCTCTACACTGTACATATGTAATCAACCCTCACCCGTGATTGGCCGTGGTTTCAGAGCCTTCAGCGCTTCAGAGCAGACAATACTGCTTATTTTTTCACAATTTTAAAACCACATTTTATATAATAAGCAATGTTTTTAATCATTCAAATTTGGCCAGATGATTAATAACATTTATCTGAGCTCAGAACATTTTTTTTGCTTTACCCAGACTTTAATCTGCTCACACATGGTGAGTCATATTTCTACAGAAACATCCCGTTTTGACCTAAAATAACCACCAGATGATGATTTATCCAGATGAAACTGAGCAGCCCTCCTTTAGTTGGTTCAAACTAGATGAAGACCTGCTACAAATCTTATTATTAATCATTCAATCAGTGTGTCGGGCCGTAGCAGCACATCATTACTGGTAGTTCTTCTCTCCGCATTACCAGTATGATATGTGCTGCTCCTGTCAGACTCACACTCCTCTTCATCACCGTCTTCTTCTAACTAATGAGGAAATGTATTTGCACCTTTTTATACTATTTCTTGTAACCATTGAGAACACGTGTCATTTATTAAATATTGGTTTGAGGCATGTTGGATATTGAATGTTACACTGACTATTAATAAAAAGTTTAAAAAGAAAATGAAATGTCTGCTCCTTTCATGTTTTATTCTAAACTAATAAAAGGTGCATGAAACTAAAGAAGTGAAAGCCAGCAGCAAAGCTACGCTTCCGCCATTCTGGACTGAAAGTGACTACCAGATGCCAGTAAAACATCCACATACAAAGAGCCGTATAAAAGTAAAACAAGATCGTTTCTATTCTATTGTCATAATTTTAATGCTTCTACCGAAATGGCCTGTGTTAATACAATAGAAATATTATAAATATGCATACTATTATAACATACTATAAGGTACTTTTTTTTCTTTGCCTCTTGTTTAAAACTGGTAGAAGAACGAAGTGTATGCTTAGTCCTATTTAGAGCGTGGGGTAGTGGTGCGCTCTGGTGGTCGAAATAAGTACAATAAGTTAAAAAACTTAAAAAAATCAGCCTGGAAAACAAAATCCACCTGTTTTAAAGGATATTTTTCTGACATTTCTTTACTTTTCTTCTGCCTTTCTTTACCTTTTTCAGACTTTTCTTCTGACATTTTTTTGACTACCTTTCAGACTTTTTTCAGTAAAGAAAAAGAAGAAAGAAACAGAACACTTGTCATGGCATTTCAACTTCATTAATTAAGTTTTATATGCAAGTCTGGTATAAATATGGGTTTTTCGTATTGTTACTGTTGCTATGGAAATAGAGTAAGAAAAGAAGAAAAAGAAGAAACAAACAAAACACTAAGTTTTATATGCAAGTCTGGTATAAATATTTAAGACCTTTAGCATTTATTTATTTTTTTTAACCTTTTTCGGACATTTTTAGATTTTTTTCTGGCTATTTTTTGGACATTTGTCAGACTTTTCTTCTGACATTTTTCTGGCTACTTTTCAGATGATTTCCAGACTTTTCTTCTGACATTTTTCAGACTACCTTTCAGACTTTTTTTTAGAAAAGGAAAAAAAAGAAACAAACAAAACACTTGTTATGGCATTTCAACTTCAATAATTAAGTTTTATATGCCAGTATGGTATAAATATGGGTTTTGGTATTGTTGTTGTTGCTATGGAAATATAGTAGGATACTTTTCTTCTGCCGTTCTTCCACATTTTTCCGACTTTTTTCGGAAGAAAAAGAAACAAACAAAACACTAAGTTTTATATGCAAGTCTGCTATAAATATTTAAGACCTTTCAGCATTTATTATTTATTTTTTTAACCTTTTTCGGACATTTTTCAACCTTTTTTTTCTGGCTATTTTTCAGACGATTTCCAGACTTTTTTTTCGGACATTTTTCAGACTTCTGAAATTTTTCTGACTACCTTTTAGACTTTTTTCAGAAAAGAAAAAGAAGAAAGAAACAGAACACTCATGGCATTTCAACTTCAATAATTAAGTTTTATATGCAAGTCTGGTATAAATATGGGTTTCGGTATTGTTAGTGTTGCTATGGAAATATAGGAGGATACTTTTCTTCCACCTTTTTCAGACATTTTTTTGATATTTTTCTGACTTTTTTTGGAAGAAAAAGAAGAAACAAACAAAACACTAAGTTTTATATGCAAGTCTGGTATAAATATTTAAGACCTTTCAGCATTTATTATTTATTTTTTTAACCTTTTTCGGACATTTTTCAACCTTTTTTTTCTGGCTATTTTTCAGACGATTTCCAGACTTTTTTTTCGGACATTTTTCAGACTTCTGAAATTTTTCTGACTACCTTTTAGACTTTTTTCAGAAAAGAAAAAGAAGAAAGAAACAGAACACTCATGGCATTTCAACTTCAATAATTAAGTTTTATATGCAAGTATGGTATAAATATGGGTTTTGGTATTGTTGCTGTTGCTATGGAAATATAGTAGGATACTTTTCTTCTGCCGTTCTTCCACATTTTTCCGACTTTTTTCGGAAGAAAAAGAAACAAACAAAACACTAAGTTTTATATGCAAGTCTGCTATAAATATTTAAGACCTTTCAGCATTTATTATTTATTTTTTTAACCTTTTTCGGACATTTTTCAACCTTTTTTTTCTGGCTATTTTTCAGACGATTTCCAGACTTTTTTTTCGGACATTTTTCAGACTTCTGAAATTTTTCTGACTACCTTTTAGACTTTTTTCAGAAAAGAAAAAGAAGAAAGAAACAGAACACTCATGGCATTTCAACTTCAATAATTAAGTTTTATATGCAAGTATGGTATAAATATGGGTTTTGGTATTGTTGCTGTTGCTATGGAAATATAGTAGGATACTTTTCTTCTGCCGTTCTTCCACATTTTTCCGACTTTTTTCGGAAGAAAAAGAAACAAACAAAACACTAAGTTTTATATGCAAGTCTGCTATAAATATTTAAGACCTTTCAGCATTTATT